>MU911818.1:1115-22442 GCA_036418205.1 Ostertagia ostertagi | reverse complement strand
GATTCATCCATGAGGCTCAGAAGTAACGCTAGGCTAATTTTAAGCCTGATGTAATTTATTAAGAAAGCAAATATTGCTTGTTGTTCTTCTGCCATACAGCTCGTTACGATGAATCTTGCTCATTCGTCGGTCCACGTTTCGAACCACTTGTCGTCTTCATAACCTTAGCAGTTCTCCCAGCGCCACAAGTCCGCTTACTTCCATCAACAGCTGCGAGAAAATGGCAGAAAAGCAGCAAACAATATTTCCAACATACCCAGCTTTCAAGAAGACCAAACATGAAATCTTCAAAGAAAACAAAGTTGTTAACAATCATTCCAGAGAAGATTTTGCTTACAGAAAGGCCTCTAAATCTCTACGAAAGCTGCGCCGCTTCAACTTTGATAAAGACACGCTACGTCAGGTGCCGGGAAATGTGCAACGAATGAACAATGCTCGTGTGAGTGCATGACGCAGAATTGAACAAGCCGGTTTTAACAGTCCGATGAGTGACCGCTACCGTAATCCACGTTGGCACTGGAGCGCGCAGCTACACTACTGCTGTGTACCCACACGTTTCAGCACCAACGTGAGAGGGTATAATGCCTCGCTGGCGAGTGCACAATACCCCCTCCACCACAGCCGCCCTTGGGCGACTATCCAAAAATACACGCAGCGCTCGCCTCGCCGCTTCTCGCGCAGCGTAAGGCCGACGCCATACTTTGCGAATCGCGCGATTCGCAAAGTCTGACATCGGCCTAAGGAAGGTTGACCCTGGGGTGCCGCCAAACCCCTTGCCGGCAAGTTCGACTACCTGCCACACTCCACCTATATACCAGCACAGACGCTCCGTACAAGAGCCAGGTTCTATCACGTCCATTTTGTCGCCGTGGAGTGCGCGGAAAAACGACAAAAGGGCACGTCGAATTCAAATCGATGACACGTGGCATCGCGCGCCAACCAGTCACGTGTTACGGTTGCGGTCACTCATCGGACTTCGTAATCTCACTAATCAGAATTGAGCCCTCTAATTCGTTCTTAGGATCTGAAACTTATTACAGAACATGTATAAGAACAAATGTCAGCGGAGAACATCCGATGCTAGCAACTATAACCAACTCGACAACCAGGTGAGAAGTTTTGAAATCTCAAAGAAGAAAAGAAGCCAGTTTGATTTTTTATACATACAGAAACAGAAATTTTATACAGAAATTTTAGGATTGGGTTTTTAAATTATTATTATCAATATTTCGGCATTGAAAATCCCCTCTTGTTTCTGCCAAAGGCGAAGTTAAGATCTACGAAGAAGTTTACAAAAACATTCCAGGAAATGTTTCACAAGAATGCTGGATTGTGAACAAAATTTTCGTCCCAGACGAGACTCGAGCCTCTTGCTTACCGGGCAAGTGCGCAAGGCGAAGTGCGGCCAAAAACAGTAGTTACCAAACAAAAACAAGTCAAAATTCCTGGAAATGTATTCAGACATTTCAGTCCAACAGAAAAGTGGTCCAGAAAACGAGCCCAGACAATCCGCTAGCACCATCAAGCACAAGGGATGTTCCCAGCTTTCCATACCTTGATACGGTGGATTTTTTAGTCGGAGGTTTTGGGCCAGAGAAAGCACCTGCACTTGTCAGAGCCATCCAAGTTTTAGGGTTCTCCTGGAGATTAGAAATCTCGGGGCAAAACTGATAACCACTACCAGCGAGCTGCATACGGTGGCTCATCAAAGGTCTAACGAAGTGGGTGAAGGCTATACATAGACGATCATTTTGAGAGCTGCTCACATATTTTTGATCGAAATGTCTGTGCTAGATAACGTTAATACTTATTAGGTTGGAAAGAAAGTCCTGCAACACTTTTTCAAATTTTTGATTTTAATTTTATCTTTTTTGTTTACAACTCCTGACCGGTCATATATCTACCATGAGTGTCCACCACTTGTCTTCAACGCTCAGAAAATTTCTTGATGCTCCTTTGCCAAAACCCAGCGGAGTGCGGTCGAGAAAGGAGGCGACCTCACTTTCGAGTTGGAGTTGATCGTCTAATTATTTCGTCATCAAATACGATAAGGAAGGTTAGAAATCTTGCCGCAGCTCCAGAATTTCTTACCGGGCTATTCCGGATTATGGCGATTTGCAATGTCATGAAAGAAATAAATATTGTCGCGGTACGAGGGCTCCTGACGAGCTGCCTCGGCCAGCTTCTGGAGTTTCGCAGCCTAGACCTCCACCTACACAATGGTGCCCATAACGAAGAATTTGTAGTGGAGCTTTCGTGAGAGCCCTATCTGTAATGGAGTGTGCGGGACGCTGCTGGCTCCTTATAAAAATATCAAAAGATCGAAAGGTGAAACACGCTGTAGCGGTGAACGGCATGCCTATTGAAGCTATTGCAGATAGTGTCGGTCGTTGACACGAATCCATAGTTATGGAGACATTTGTACTAGACAGTGACTCGGAGTACGGATTTACTAGTGGTCGAGGTTTTTTGAATTTTCTTGGATAACTACTGACTGCAGCACTTATATCCACCTCGTGGATTGAAGCCTCGAGAATGCTCTACCATTTGTCATAAATGTTACCTATGAATTTTTCAGAAAAAAAGAAAATTTGAGAAAGAGTGTTGCAGAACTTTCTTTCCAACCTAATAAAATTGATTTATGAAACTTGGTTTCGAAAACAAGGTCAAAAAATTAGTGATTCTGTCCCATCCTCCCTATGGTCCTGCGAAAGGGTCATTGTCATTGGTCATCAATCAGCTCAAAAATAAAATAAAACATAATTTTGTGATTCGATAGCAAACACCGCGCACCTAGTCCAACAGCAGGTTTGGCCAAATCGTGGTAAATACATGTGACACCTCTAGGGCGCTGGCAAGTATGTACCAGGGACTAGGGTATTAAGTACTCCCCTGGCCCGGAATAAGAATGGCATTTCACCAAGCTCCAGTTGATTTCCCAACGTGAATTGCCCGAAATATTCGTGAGCGTGGGCGCATGCAAAAATAAATGTGCTAAAAGTCAAAAAGTCTGCTAGAATTCTACCGCATAAAAATAAGTGACTCGTGTGGATTAGTCCGCACATCCACTCGGACCGTCTCATGGGTTAAGGGTTGCATCACTAAGCGTTAAGCTCCATTGTGCCTCGAAGTAGATACACTTTTGCGGAGCAGGCAAGTAAGCAGGTATGAAATATGAAAGCGACTAGGTCACAACGGTGGATCATCGCGATCGAGTATTATCCTCAATTTTTACTGGTTGGCAATGTGAACGGTAAAATAGCGCCGCGCGACGTGACACCAGGTACCGATAGAAGGCCCTTCTTGCGGCGAGAAGGCAGAGACGCATGACTGGTCAGTGAGACGAAGTCGAGCGCGTTACTGTAAACAATATACAATAAGCTTCAACATTAGAAGAGAACATGGCAGCCCGCCGCCACACGCACAACACTCGCTGCGACTCTTCCGCTGATCCGCCTGCATCTCTGCCTTCTGTCGGGTACCCCCGATGTACATCCAATATGTGCCGTAATGCGACTCACTGACAATACTTGACACCCTGTTTTCAGTTTGCCGATGACAACGACGATAAGGAATGGTACAGTCCGAAGAATCCAAAACGTGTAGCCAGAGTACAAAGCACCATGGATGCGGCCAGTCAGTGCATCGAAGACTATTGCGGATATTGACACGATCCACATTGAGAACCTGATGAGATCAGGCAGTTGGAACTGGTTTTCTTTTAATAAAAATTGAGACCATTGCTAAAGTATTCAGAAGCATCGTAGCCAGCTTGTCCGCTGCCTCCCAAAGAGAGAAGAACTTAATATTCAGAAGCATGGAAAATTCAAAAAGAAACACTAAATGGGCCGAGAGAATGGGTGAAGCAAGTAACCGCTGCGCCCGACAAAGAAACGCGTCGGGCGCAGACCACGCACAGAAGTGACGACGGCCTCCAAATAAATCTGACAACTAGTGGCTCATAGTTAACGTTGATAGTTGCAAGTGATATTTATAATGAGTGACACTGACAGGGAATCCACGCAAACGAACTAATCATCCCGTTGCGGACGAACATTTTACATTGGTGTAGACTGTCGCCATTTGTGTTTAATGGTCTTGCACTCTGCGCAATTTCTGGATTCTCGAATAGCATAGTAAATAGTGTATTTTAGGCTTTCGCTCAGTTGGGCGTTGGTTGACTCTCACTCCTCGCTGTACTCTCTTCTTCATCTGTCATTCGGTCCAAAGTACGACACCAGTTGTTTCCCTCCTAAACTCTAGAAAAAGCTTAATTTGGGCATCTCAATTTTTTCATTTTTTATTATTCATGGGGCGGAAGTGGTGTAGTGACAAGTGGCACGCTTACCACGCGAGCGGTCCGGGGATCAAATCCTGGGTCGTGAGTCGCCCGGGCCAACCAAGCCTTCCATCCCTCCGGGGTCGGTTAATTGGTACCAGACTTGTCTGGGAGGATAAAAAACACTGACTTGTACATCGGCTGGCCCCCGCAAGTCATTGTATAGGCCACATCGCATTCAAACGCCACTACGAATGTACAAATGGAAGTAGAATGCGTGCCGCATCCCAAAAAGGGATTGATCAACGGCAAATGCTTTATCCTTTATCCTTTATCCTGTCGATGTCCATATTCGTGCTTGTTCTCTGCTATTATGCAGTGCCGATAAAAAGTAAAAAGAAATCTATTTGTGATTTTTAGCCCCTCAAATGATGATCAAATAATTACCAAACTTTCTATATCGCTCTTCTCGGAGATCGGCTCTTCTGCTCATGGCAATTAATTTCAACCCAAACGGTTTTTCTCCCAAGGAGTAGTTGAGTGAGTAGGCGGCATGTCGACCGCTTCTAGTAATTTGGCCTCTTAGCGAGTTCAAAACGTCAGCAAGTGAAGCCCTCGCTGGTTAATTGCCAAACTCCCTCGCGGTCACGCTCTTTGGAGAGCTCGTTGATTCACTGGCATTTCCTCAAGAAGAATGGGATGCAGGTACGATCAATAGCTATCTGAAACACGTCCATGTGGTTCGTCAACAAAAACAAGACGCTTTCCTCCTTTAATTATGTGTCACGTCTAGACGAACAAAGATAAACAAACATCTCAAGGTTGACCACCTCTTCGACCATTTGCGGGAAATTTGCCAAAGAATGGAATCTTAGGTCCACCAGCTTAGGTTCATTATACATACCAAGGTGGAATAGGGGGGGGGGGGGACAGAGCAGACTAAGTAATTCTCAAGAGTCTCTTGTACTGCCCATAGCACGTGAATCCAGGCCATGTTCCTTATGGTAGTTTATCGTAAAAGCAGTGGCTTCGGGCTCGTGGGATTTCAGTACTCGGAAGTGAAGCTTCCATAAGTACTTACTTATGCTTACTGTTCTGGACGTGCGTCAAGTGCATGGCGCACCCCAAGGAGAAGAGAGTAGCCGTGAAGTGATAAACTGACTGACGGACAAAACCGTAATAACTTCGTATAGCATACACTTCGTAAGAAAAGTGGTCCACATCCCCCCTCCTCATTTCCCCCAGTCACGGGGTTTTAGAGCTCTACGTGCGGAGCTGACGCATCTTTTGCTTTTGACAAGTTATTGGTGAAATACGGATGACTTCAGCTAATCAATCAACTCGTCCATTGACAAATCGTCCAGAGGTCAATCGAATAGTAGCTGTCGTTATTTGCTACTACTACTGCCGCTCGCACTCCATACAAGTTTACTGAGCTTTTTCGTCGCAGGACTCGCACTAACCAACCGTAGATGGCCGTTGATGGATTGCAACGGAGCACGCGACTTCCACATGTCACATGTGGTCGATCTAAGATGGTTGCTCACTCAAATTTTCACATTTCTCTCTTTATAAAGGCTTACCAGAGTGGCTCAACAATTAACATGGGACCGAAAAGGAAATGCATAGGCGTAACACGAAGCGAGCTGATTGGACGCCAATGAGCCTCCACTCATCATCTCGTCTCATTTTTGCCACATTTCTTCTCCACTTGTTCTTGGTTGTTAGTAGCTGTTTTTGGCCGCAGTTCGCTTTGCAAAAGTTTCACAAGAATGTTAGGTTTTAACAACTTTTTCGCCGTAGGCAGGACTCGTACCCGCATCTCTCGCTCCGGGGTACTGCGCTGTAAGTTGCGCTAATGGGCACCTCTTTCGGCTTATTTGAAGCCCTTCATGGGTATTCCCCTTCTCTTTCGGAAAACAGAAGAGCGTCGAGTGCAGACCACACACCAAAAGTGACGACGGCCAAGAAGAAATTGGCTTTTTCTTTGCTTTTTTTCTTGACCGTCGTAACTTGTGGTGTGTGGTCTGCACTCGATGCTCTTCTCACCGAGGGAGCGCAGCATTCACAGTATAAGGTGTGAACCAGCAATTCGTTGCCCCACAAATGAATAATAAAATTGAATAAATCCATAAAGAGATTAGATGAAGAGAATAATTGTACTGGAATCTCTTAAATTACACAGGTACCAAATCTAACAGGAATGATTGGGAAATGAAGAGTAAGTCCTGAAATGAAATCTAGTCAATTTCGAAAAGAATTTCGCCTCAGTTCTCCAATTTTCTTTTGTCCAGTATGAGTAGTCCTCTAAATAAATCTGCCGATTCCATTTTAGATCGGTTCCGTCTGGATTTAAATTGTAAACTGTATGATGTATTATCATAGCGATGAGGATATCAGCGTCCGAGGCAAGCTTCGCACCATATGCATGCTATACATTAAAGGAATCTTGCGCGGAAAAATCATGATTCTATTTCAGCCATAAATCACTGGCTTGAGACTCATTATCCACGATAATAGTGAAAAGAACTGAAGTATTGCTTTCGTTTTGATTAGAAATTCGAAAACTCGAAAAGGCTGCTACGCGTTCGAATTGCCCACGGACGTCTTTCACGAATGCTGGCGACGGGGATGCTCAAACTTGGTTCTTGGAGTGCATTCACTAGAAGCTCTTTCTGGCCTTCTGCTTCGTTGCATTCACATCTTACACTTCTACTCCATCCTATTCCATCGATCGATTTGTCTCCACTCTCCGAAATCGCGCGCTTTAACCCGATTCTCTCATTGCGTCGCCTGGTACGTAGCCGGCCAAACGCCGTCTTCTTTCCATGCCTCGCCTGGCTCTGCCTCCTGGTCCTTCGATGGTCCATAACGTGTAGTTTTTGTACGTTTGTTTCTCTTCAGAAACCGAATCTTCATGCGTGAAACTTTGTGTGCTATTTCCAGTGATCACAACTGACATATTCATGTTAGGAAAGAGTGCAAGAATTTTCCGCGCAAGATTCCTTTAAGGCTGGGATCGTTACTAGAATAAGGTTAATAGTGTCGGGGTCTGTGCTTTGACACCTGCCCCGCACAATTCACGTGGGAGAATAAAAACACTGTCTCGTAAATAGGCTGGTTCCCGGAACTCATTGTATGGGCCAAATCGCATCCAAATGACCATATTACAATTCTGAATGGACATAGATTGCGCGGCATTTCCAAAATTGGAGTGGTCAACGGTGGATACTTTACCATTTGTCCTTATTTTATTTATCCATGCGAGAGTGTTATTTACTTCCACTCTTTTTCGCGAATTTTGCACGGGTGAGTCTGTCTTTTAAAAGGCAACATAGTAGTAGGTTTCGGTTAACATTTACGCAACCGCCTGGCTGGATAAATTCGCAGTTTCAGTAACAATGCTGGGCTTGTAGTTTGAATTTCGAGGGGGGGGATAGGCACCTGTTTGAGCTTCTTCAAAACCAGGGATAAGGAGAAGTGTTTTCATAACACGTAATCGATCCATTTAAAACTACTTTTAATAAAACTGGGAAGTGGGAAGTACTCTTAAGGTAACTCCAGGTTCCAGGCTGCTGTGGTTCAAGCAAATGGTCCTGAACTAGGATATAACTTTCCCTAGGCGCAAGGGTGCAGGAGCCCAGGGTGGATGATGACATACCATAAATTGCCTAGGATGTGAGCAGGGTGTGCGCGATGGAGAGCATAAACCGGTCCTTATCAAAAATGCACTTGAATGAGTCGTTTACCTATTACCTTATCCATAGGGTTAAAGTCCAAAGGAGTGCTCTCTAGTATAACAGTACGGATAAGATAACAGGGAGTGCCCCCCCCCCCCGAACTATAATTTCACAGGGTTGATCGGGTTGTAAACAAACTTTTGCCCCAGGTCCGAGTCCCGCCTGGGACTTGTGTTCACCCAGTATTGTTGTGAAACGCTCGCCACGCGATATGCGGCGTTAAAACAGCAGCTAAGAAACAAAACACGTCATAGAATGCATTCTTAGCTAAGAAACAAAAACACGTCATAGTATGCATTTAGAAAAGTGCGTGCGTAACTTCAAAGGGAAGAAGTATGCGTGGCGCGTTCCGGCATATGTTACCGTTTACTAATGTTGGCCGCTAATATTTTAATATTTTGTTTTTATTTTCTAGTCTGAGCGAACTTCTATGCTTCAGTGATCGTACACCATACGTAAAGATCCCGGAAGTGTTTCGAATAACGCCCCATCGCTGCCAACGCATGGCTCCGCCCACACATGTGTCAACGCAGCGCGATGATGTCGACTTCAGTCTCGGTCTGGCAATCTTGCACAAATGTCACTTGCACCTCTCCTATACTTTCATCCTAATGAAACTTTACTATTCGTGACGTGGATGATCCATCACCCAATTTTTCAAAATGTTCCATTAACCATTAACCATTCATCCACTAATCATCCGATACTTATAAATTCTACTCGCATTAACTATATCCATGCTCTATTGATGGTCAAAGATTCAGTAATTGAAGTCAAGCACGCAAAACTAACGGGGGGAGGAGGGGTGGTAGCGGGTGGCCACGCAATTTTGCGTATTTGGCTTTCGCCCACGCATTTCTGCGCAAAAAATACCAAAATGTACTTAGAGGGAGTTGAACGCGTGGGTGCTCGTGGGCGCGTAGATTTGCTTAGAATTTGAAGGATGTGGCGAAATAGCTTTTTTTGAGCGATCTTTCGGAAAACCAAACTGCACTATGCTTGAGATAAGCCATGCAATTTCACACCCTCCCATAATTGGGAAAGCTTCAGGAAAATTAGAGATTCCAACAGTTTGGTTTAAAGGAGAAGAGATACTCTTTCAGACGAACTATTTGATTATTTTGGTAGGTCCTCGGCGGAAAATACTCGGGGTCTCCGAGTATGAGCATCACAAAAAGGTAGGTTATACGAGGATTGATAGAAAACCGGGCCAAAAGAAGTGCAGGAAAACCTGGTGCCCCCAAATGTGCGGTACGAAGATCAAATCCTGGCTGCGAACCAGCCAAACTTCCACCCGTTCGGTATCGACTCAATGGTATCACGATCTACGATAAAGTACTGATTTGTATATCGCCTGGTTCTTTCAAGTAAGCACATTCAAATGTCGCTATAATTCTGGATGTAGGTGGTGAGCGTGGCGCATCCTATGAAAAAGTTTGATCAACATAGAATGCAGAACACCTTCATAGTTTACGCCTGAACGCGATAACGGGGTGTTTCTGTTTGACAAGGCGAAAGTAAGGGTCAGTGTGACATCGGTGAAAAAGGTTATTGGAGAAGTTGAAGGCCGGGGAAATAGGGATGAGGGTGATTCCTTGTTGGAAAGAGGAAAGAATGAACGGGGATCTGCGCATCTTCTCTTAGGTCGTTGTTTGTGAGATTTTTTCAGAATGAATAGAAGATTAACCCTCAAAACTCTACGCACTTGTTTACATCGTCAGCTACTGGACATGATATACGAAGTGATGTGCTCTGCTCGTAATTCCGACAGGCGCTTTTCTTGTGCAAATATGTGGGATTACTGAGTCCAAATCATTCTGAACCTAACCGTATTTTCTATATTGAGGACGTTTAGGGTAGTGAAATTATTAGGTCAGATTGTTATAGAGGAACCCCAGTCCACAAAGTGCTGACCAATTGCAGTCCTCATGACTACCATCGTCGAAAATTACTCTTATACCGTAACTATTTTACGCGCTAGCATTCTAAGTAACCAATTAAATTTTATGATAGTACCAGGCGCAGTCATTCAGCATTGTCACAAGATTCAAGGCATACCCTGTCCCACCATATTGATACAAATTCGATTATAAGTCGATGGAAGGCAAAGCCTTATGGCCAGGACATTTTTTCTTAGCGGCTCTGGGAGTGCTAGAAAACATGTGGAATCCATGCTTGTGGGTTCGATCCCGATTAAGAGAATTTTTTGCATTTCTCTGATTTCCACTTTCGGGGTCATTTATGTCTAAACTTATAAAACGAACAAAAAGCTCTCAAAAATGCAGCATTAAATGCTATAGAATTTGATAGAGATTCGAAAGCTGGTCTCAAAAAAATTTTCTGCTCCTTTCTGGACAATTCAGCGTTGTCAGAAAAGACGGGAATCTTCGCACAGAAACCGTTTGAAGAAAGCTCTCAAAAAATCTGAAAGACATCGCTGGCTAAAGGAGTGGAGAGGCCGTGAACAGTTTCCGTTTTCCTCAGGGGTTCCTATCCTCCCCCAGGCCTCTCTTATACTCACAAATAGTCCTGTGGAATGCCCACGTATCTTGTGATAGCGCATGCAAGGGTTCATGCATGGAGCACTGAAATTGATAATGAGCTTCTTCCCTAAGCATTTTTAGAAAAACGGTGAAACTCCAGTTCGGGGGGGCCACTCCATTGCTATCTTATCCGTAGTACTAGAGAGCAGTTCTTTGGGCTATCGAACACTACGGATAAGATAATAAGTGAACGACTCATTTCGAGCGTACTTTTGATAAGGACCGGTGGATGTCCTACATTCCACACTACCTGCCCACATCCCATCCACTTTTCTGCACAGGTGATCCACCCTGGAGCTCCTGCACCCTTAGCCCCTTTGCGAGGTGTCCTTTCTCCTGGTCCAGGACCGTTCCCTTGGGTCATGGCAGGCGGAAATGTGAAAACGTTTCAGGGTTTCTCACCCATTACACCAATATTTATCAGAAGTCTACTTTAAATGAGTCGATTACGTGTCGTGAGCCCTCTAATCCTTATCTTGAGTATTGGAGAAAAAATGGAGTGCCCCCCCCCCCCGAACTGGAGTTTCACCACTAAAAACCAATAAGGAATGGAAAGTCTTCTCTGAAAAGTGCAGCTGTGACAATTTTTTGTATGGCTTTTGCAGCACAGCAGAGAGTGCTTGCACATGCAATAGTTTTGGTCCAAAATAAAGGTTTTGGCATGTATAACACAGGGATTTTCGACAAAGGCAAAACTCAGCCAACAAATGGGATCGCATCTCTTACGTTTTCATCATAGCTGTTTGACGTTTCAAGAACAGGACGCAAAGGGAAAACCTCGGCTTCGTTTTTTTGCCTACAACATGAACGAAGCGCCCCCAACGACTGAGCAAGCTCCCCTATGCCTTGTAAAAAGCTTCTTCTTCGTTATGAACTTGATTAATCTGACACTTTCGGTGTAGCTTTCCGCTCTGTCCACGATAGGGCCTGTCATCGCCAAGTGCGGACATTTATAGAAAAATGCCAATGGGAATGAGCACTTCGCAGTATCCGGCGGTGAGAGCACTGCTCCACGCAGAACTAAACGCAACATCTCTCAATGTGGTTTAGGGGTGGAACTCGTGGCCGTATTGTCCTTTATTTTTGATACCTTCCCTGTCCCCCTCCCCCTCCGAAAAAAAAACGCGACTTTCTAGAATCGAACCCAAATGCCGTACCGTTGGGTCGTAAAAAATGCGTCAATTTTGACAGAACGCTCGTAATTTAATTGGTGATTCTGGCGTTAATAACCTAACTGGGATCCAGAGAGTGCGCTCGGGGATGCAAGGAGTGGGGGGAGAACCAGGATATTGTACAGCAAACTCGAGGCAGTATGGAATGGACAGGATCACCCTATTTTCAAGACGGAATCTAAGAGAGGTGGTGTGGGACCGGGCCCACCTATGCGTTCCGCGTCAGCGATACTTCTCAGTATTGAAGTTGGGGGGAAACAACAAAAAAAAAAATGCAGCATGGCTTACCCGACGAAAGCGCGCCAGTTTACCGAGGGTTAAGAATATGTGACCTTTTATCTAGGGCTCTGAAACTGACAAGTGGCCCTTCACAAAATGAACAAGGGACGAAACTGAAAAGTGCTCTTCTCAAAATGAACAAGGGAGGGGGGGGGGGAGAAAAGAGGGGAAGCGTTTTGAAAAGTTGCAAATTGAAGACCCAACTGCCATTTGCTGAGCTTTACGATTTCGTGCCAAATCCTGCCACCCGAAGAGACGAGACTGATTGTGGAGGCCACCTGAAGCACACAGAGTTGGGATCCACTTGGTTTGCCAAGGTCAGATGTCACACGTGGGACCAAGTACTGGCCTAAGTTTCTCAGGAACACAGCAACATACTGAATGAGTGCTCGCGCGATGCTTAGAGATGATCAAATTAGTCCCACATCAACGCCAACGCACATCGAGTGCCATATTAATGTCCGTAGGAGGTTCATGTGAAGCGCGCGACGACGTGACACCACCCGCTCGTCCATCTATCCGTCAACGACACAACCACGAGACTTATTCTCATAATTAAGTAATACTGCTTCTACTAACATAACCACGAACTTCACCATATGAGCCAGTTGATCATAAAACTCCTCTTCATTTCCCTCGCTTATTCACGTTGTTTCCGTGGCCAGACATGTCGTAATTGCAGAACCTGTACTATAAGTGACGGCGTCTCGGAAAATCTGTATCGCTTCGCTTTTGCTGCTATTGAAGCTGTCTAATGCCATGATTTGTGCTAAGTTTGCGACTGAAGATTGAAAATGGGAACTGCGTGTAATTGCGGACAACGCCACAAAAAAGTGCTCAAAAGCCATCTGTTACGCGCATAACTATTATTGCATACAGGTTAGATAGACTAAATTTTTGGGTGCTACTAGAATCACCTCCTCTTATGGAGATTTCGAATTGTCCCTTGATCCTCGCACACTAGTTTTCTGACGTGAGTAAGCAGTGTCAGTAAAAACCACGACGAACTAACCATAAATGTCCAGGGAATTTGGCTAAAACAACCCCATACCCTTCTCAGGGAAGTGCTATGCTATAGCCGCTTCTACTCCTACCTCCTATTCTCACCTTTCCAAGTCAGCTTCCCCCCGCCCCCCCCCAAAGCAAGGGGTGGGGGAAGGGGGGGGGAGGCAGATCAACTCCGCTTCGCACCTGTCAAAAACCCTTTTGCAGACCCTCCGCGACTCCTCCTCCGGCACCACTATCATTATTAGAAGGCTCCCTCAACACGATCCCCCTTCTCCCTTCTTCTATCACCACCGTCACCATCATGGCTATTTCCATAGCATTTAATTCTGAGACGAGTCGACACAGCCCAACTCCGCCCAGTTGCCTCGTCCAGCGACTCGTCGAGCAGGGTGTAAATTGGGTCTAGCATGAAGCGCAAAAAGTCCTCAAACGCACCTAATTCTCCATTATTTCGAAAACATTCGAACAATTCGTCAAAAAACCTGCTCCCAACACAAGGTCCACGCTTTCACGACCTTTACCCTCCGTTCCCGCTGTGATAAATTTGCTCGAGCCCAAAATGCGACCCCCTTCCTGAAATCCCCAGTGCGACCCCCCCCCCCCCCGTTCGAATAGTGCGAACGGACGGCTGACCTTTGTGAGAAGGGGAGAAGGGTTTTACAATAAATACAGCAAAACGCGAAACTTTCGTAAAACCGCGGAAATTATGCAAAATTCTCAATCATCTTTGACAATTTCTGGGGAATATTACAAATCTTTCCCAAAATTCTCAGTATCCTGAGTGAAAGTTCCTACCAAATGCTCTAACCTAACCCCACCCATTATGACCCAAGTCCACTGAAGCCGTTTTCAGCCGGCGTATATACCCCCCCCCCTAGAAAAGGAAGTAGTGGGAGTATAGGTAAAAAATGGGTTGAAATGGTGGAAATAGAAGGAAATTTTCGGAGATATTTACCGTTTCAGAGTGACTATATACCCCCCGCTCGACGGCATTTTTGGAGGAAAAAGTGGGCGGGGTTTTGATGGAAGATGGAGATGGTGGAGGTAGGGAAAAGGGGGTCGTATCAAATCCACGTTGGGGGAGGGGGGTCGTAAAAATTTTCGAAAAGTAACAACGATAGGACAGACCCTGCTCCTGGGCGACTTACATAGGAATGCTCAGACGTCGGGCACGGCGAATAAGAACATCCCTACCTACAAACACCTGAGTAGAACGTCCATTCGGAACGTTCTTTTTTGTACGGACTCATATAGTTTCTGACTCTTACTCTAGTAGTCTAAACCACGCTGGGTCCGATTTGAGGACGTACTATATTGAGACTCTCTGCCTCTCAATGTCATATCGTATTAGCGGGATTTAATTAAATTTGGTTTGCACGCTAGAATACACGAGACTACGACAACAACACATTAATTTTGAAAACAGAATGTAACAAATAAGGCGCTATCTCAAAACACTCGACTTTTTCCAACTACCGTATCTTTTCTGATGGGAGTACGCAGTAGCGAAATTCATATGGTTAATCCTGAACGTTGGAGTACTCCAGCAATTACAAAAGGAAGGGCCATTGAGCCTTTCCAAAACCTCTCAATACACTTCACAAAACCGGACACAGAGACAAGCTCATGGCGCATCCAAATGGATTTTTGGATAATTGTTTTTGCTTGTTCTGCGATCAGCCTATTGCTTAAGTAGTCAGCAGTCTGCGTTGATGTTTGAGGGCTGATCTTTGAGAGCGTGGGTGGACTTTCAGAATTCCTTGGTCTATTCTTCCCTCCTCTCCGCGTCCGTCCAATACCTTTAATCAATAGTTCTTTTGTGTTTTTTGCAAGGCTGTGGGAAAAAGTCAGCCTTAACAATGGTTAACGGTGAGGAGAGCATGACTGGAAAAGCAGAAGAATGCGAGAAATCACATTCCTTATGCACCGATACACGTGAACGGCATTGCCTCAGTTAACATGACATATCCCATTAAGGAAGAAAGACGGAGCCAGTCACGACCGGCCATCCTATCGACCATTTCTACCTTTTCCTGTTCTTTTCATTTTCACTCTTGCAAAAAATGCCGTTAAACAGGAGAGGCTGGAAAACCACTTGCGCACGCTGAGCCGAAAGAAGCTGTCTGGTTGCCTCGAAAGGGCCCTGCGCAGTGCAGCTGCGGTGCATCCGCTCTTGCACTCCTCCTCAGCGGCAGTGATCAGGCCTAAAGGAGGATTGTACGACAAGGAGGAAAGTCGAAGAGGGGGAAACTTACCAAGTGGAGAGACCTGCGGATTTTCTAAGGACGCTGACCGACACGCAGTTTGCATCGAATTATATATATGCCCCCGGCGATCTAGCATGGCCTTCCTCGCGGCGCTAAAGGCGCGGTACGCCCCTGTCGCTGTCTGGGCCTCTATCCAACTAGCAGAGAGAGGGCTAGGGGGCAGAACCGATGAGTCACATCGATGCGTAGATCAACGGGCAAGGAGGAGATCCCATTCTTTGGGTTCTAGGCCGTTATTCCGGGTCATTTTCCTCTTTCGAGCATCAGTGACCATCTCTAACTTGATTTCCAATGGGCTGCCCTTTCATCGTAAAATTCGCCCTCCTGGAGCAGACGAGCGTTATGGTAGCTGTTGTCCATGCACGGCATAGTTAGGTTTTCGCCTTCCGCAAATTTTGTTCTGAAGTTCTATCATCCCAGACCTTCAGGATGCGCCACACATATCCCTTCCACTCATAATGAAATAAACTCTGAATGCATATTTGATCTGTCATCAACTACTTTCACTTTGTCTTTCTAGCCTTTCGAGACCCATTGAGAATTCAAGAATTCACGTATTCGATTGCGTGGGATAGAACCTTAACCACTGAGCCATAGATGTAATCTAAACGTCATTAGCCTTTCCGCTTCAATCCCCCATTTAGCAAAAGGATGAAGCAATTCAATGTTACTTGGCGTCCCAGCGCGGTAGATGAACCCTTTGTATGTCAGTCAATGCTTAGACCTCTACGGTAGGAAACCTGACAGTGAAGTTTTCCGGAGTACATGTGGCGACATAGCCTTAACACATTGACGACATTGAGACGCGGTAACGCGTCTCACTTTGCGCACCTCGTTGGACATTGAGACGCGGTTACGCGTCTCACCCTTGTCATCCCTTTTTCTAGCGTATGCGGGGATTCTTCCCAATTTGCTTGCCTCTATTCTATGGATTACAACATAACATAACTGTAAACGACATGGGTCACGGTATGATCAAATATGCTCCAGTTTAGCAGAAGTTTTTCAAGCACAGCGGAATTGGCAGCTCGGTTCATTCCTCGTTTTCTTCCTATTCTCATGAACATGTCAGTGAGAAAGGGTAGTGAAAGTAAATACAAACTTAAAGGGATAGAAAGATATGTTTCACTTGACACATCCACATCGAAAATAGTTTTGGCATCCACTACAGAGAAAAGGACTTGAATTCCAATTTTCTTTACCATTTCACGTTTTTTGATCGGAATTTCGCTACTATATCTTCGATTACTTTCTACGCATTGAATATTGCTGAAATGGTTTCGTACCTTTGAAGCTTCCCAAGGTTATCGTTCGAAATTTACGGGTGTGAGGTGTGACGGCCGCGCTCGCAAAAGCGCCCTTGTCCCACGCGGTGCAAAAACCCAAAACGCGCGATGTCGTCAACGTGTTAACATAGACCGTTTTCTGCTCTAACAACAAGTAACTTTTAAGGCATACCACGGAGGGCGGAAGTGGTGTAGTGACAAGTGGCGCGCTTACCACGCGAGCGGTCCGGGGATCAAATCCTGGGTCGTGAGTCGCCCGGGCCAACCAAGCCTTCCATCCCTCCGGGGTCGGTTAATTGGTACCAGACTTGTCTGGGAGGATAAAAACACTGACTTGTACATCGGCTGGCCCCCGCAAGTCATTGTATAGGCCACATCGCATTCAAACGCCACTACGAATGTACAAATGGAAGTAGAATGCGTGCCGCATCCCAAAAAGGGATTGATCAACGGCAAATGCTTTATCCTTTTATCCTTATTAACCACGCAGAAGTTGCGTGAGCGGTTCTTTTCGGTCTGTAGGATAGATTCGTAGAGGCAATCACAGATGCGGTGCTCCCGTGCATGGAGTCACCGCCAAGGAACTTAAGGTCTTACAAAAGCTAGAAGAGCAGCTGCAATTCCACTAGGGACCGTCCCGCAGCTGGCTTTTGTCTGGCTTCCTTTCATCTACTGCGCTATTTCACCTTGTACTCTCCTCGCCGCACACAGCTCCTCATCGCCCTGGCAGAGCCGCATTACGAAGGCTAGCAAGCCCTTAACTTAGGCGTTTTTGGCGAACTCTTCCTCTCTTCTTTACTATCGGTGAATATCGCAACAGTACTTCCGCATTCGTGTGGAAGATCAGACCAGTTTTGTTCTGGGCATGCCTTTAAGTCACGGATGGCAGATATGAATAATAAAGTTGAATAAATGGCGCCCAGACATCCCTATGCCCGAACACCAGCTGACTATGATATCATTAGAGCTCTTACCAGGAAGGTCTTTCAGGACATGGAGCCCTTTTTGAAAACGGTTTTTTGCATGATAAAGGGGCACATGCATGGAGTACAAAACTAGCTCCATTTTTTCTGAGCGGCCCTCCTAATGCCAAAAAAGGTATGAAAAATCGGTCGAGGGATCGGTCCCGGCTGATGACAAAATTTTGCATTTCATGTTAGCGCATGTTAAATGACTCAAAATGTTACCGCCGATAAAAATAGGTACTGTTCTTACAATCAGGGTCATCATCAACCTTTCTGATTAGCTTTCTGCCCAGAATTGGGGCGAAAATTGTATGGCGCTAAAGCGGCGCCGAGTTGGTGCCCGAGGAGGCTAAAATGGCGCAATATCGCGCCTCCATCAAAAATGGACGTCAGATTCGTAATCAGCGCCTATAATTACCCTTATAGCCGCAGTTTTAGAGAAGATCAAGATTTCGGCCCGAATTCAAAAATTGGGCCATGGGTTAGCCCATAGTCAGTACGGCATGCACGCTTCCCACTTGGAGACAGCTTCGAGATGATAGCAAGCGGCACGTTTGGTTGATAGTTACACTTCCACCGCAGTTCCTGCCCATGGGGCAATCTGGCATCACCCCTTGATCTCGTCGATGCATGGCGTATGCCTGGGTGGGCACTGGCATACGTCGACGAGCATCCTGGACGTTCCTCAACGCCGGCAATCTGCCTTCAAGGGAAATGGAGTAGGTGTTCCTTAAAGAAAATGACAACTGCACTTTTCTGGCGTTCGTTAGATGCAGTTGTAGTGGTCTGCGCCTGTGATTCAGATGCTTCATTGGGCTTTACCATAACTGCATATAGTTATTTAGTGCTTGTAAACGGAATTTCGTGCACAACTGAAAAACATGGTACTACGAAATATCGCAGAATTGTGGGAGAAAGTTCTTGGAAATGACACCTATAGGCTTTAAGTTCACGCGCAAGCACATGTAAATGCAAAAAAGTGATAATCGGAAAAATGCAAAAATCCGATGGAGGGGAACCGAACCAACAACTTCGAACAAACCGTGCCACCAGAGTCCATCACTGCGACCCCTCCCGATCCGATCACCGATGCATGCGCAATGTCGACTACGACTCTGATGAAACTTCCTTGTGCTTTTGAGCACTTATTATATACAATTTTTGGTATTTGGCTTTATTCCACGCTGTTTTCAATGTTCAGGTGAAGAAAACCTTCTATTGTGCGTCCACTTAACATAAGGAGTGATATAAACCACGTTGAAGGTGTGAAAACTCCGATTTCTGAAGAAATTTTTTCACTCCTTTTTTGGCATACAGAGGGCCGCTCAGAAAAAATGGAGCCTAGTTTTGTACTTCATGCATGTGCCCCTTTATCATGCAAAAAACCGTTTTCAAAAAGGGCTCCATGTCCTGAAAGACCTTCCTGGTTAGACGCCCCAATTTCGCAAGTAACCCACCATCCGCGTGCCCAGTCTCAATCATATGCGCTTTTATAAATCCTGTCAAAGCATTTGTTGAACAGAGCGACGAATAAGCCGTTTGGTATATAGAGGGTTATCGACCGAAAAAACCTAAGAGCTATAAACGGATCCATTTTCTAGACTATAAATATATAGGAACGACTGATTAAATACCGAAAAAAAAGCTCTGCACTTCAAAGAACTCTGGTGGGTTAACCATAGCCCACGAATTGCTCTTACCGCCCTCCCCAATAATCTCTTCGTCTTCATCGCAAAATGAAAGAAGTCCGCTCTGAAATATACTCATTTCAGGTGTGCACCCCGCCTACAGCGCAATCGCCCACTGGGAGTCCTAAACTCCTAAAAGATAATTATTACCTATAAATACATGTAAGGTTACCCATGATGCAATCTCCATCCAGTGACATCCCAGCCCATGCATCCCTTCCCATCGCCCCAATAACTCCCGCCCAATTAAGCCACAATCACAATCGCAGTAAAACCAAATGTTTATATAAAGCTCCGCCAAAGAGAATAGCTGTTTTAACAAAATAACCAAAGGACGAAACACATGGTTGTCCAATTCCAACCAAGTACGGTTGAAGATGCGCCACGCATGCCGGCACTCCTATTGCAATTGAGGCTCTCTCCGGCATGCATACGTTACACACTAAATTTCGACGGTTCTAGTCGAGACACTTGCTTCGGAGCGTGTATTAAAATAAATCATGTATTTACAAAGTATTATTCCAGGGCGGAAGTGGTGTAGTGACAAGGGCGCGCTCACCACGCGAGCGGTCCGGGGATCAAATCCTGGGTCGTGAGTCGCCCGGGCCAACCAAGCCTTCCATCCCTCCGGGGTCGGTTAATTGGTACCAGACTTGTCTGGGAGGATAAAAACACTGACTTGAACATCGGCTGGCCCCCGCAAGTCATTGTATAGGCCACATCGCATTCAAACGCCACTGCGAATGTACAAATGGAAGTAGAATGCGTGCCGCATCCCAAAAAGGGATTGATCAACGGCAAATGCTTTATCCTTTATCCTTTTATTACAACTTCGTAAAGTGTATGCGATACGAAGTTATTACGCTCCAGTACTCTGGATCCCCGGACCCTGACATTGCAGTTCCAGCGCCACTTGAGCATATAGTTTTTTCGTACGCACATTGCCATTAGTCGTCGATTCCGCCTGCTGAGTTTAAAAATTTCTTGACGAACGATATTCCCCTACTCTGCTTGGGTTGGGTTTTTCCCGCTGGGGTATAGTATTTACGCATCAAAAGAGGTAACCGTACTTGGCCTGCCCTGGAATAACTACGGTTAGTTGCGTTTCCCAAACTGACCCGCGCTCCTCTACTTACTTTAGGTTACCTTTGCAAAAAGTGTTTGAAGCGATGACAAGACAAATGTTCCCTTCCACATTATTTAAATCTATCGCAATGGAACTTCTTTCATAATCAACTTTTGGATCAGACCCATAGCTCGCTCTTGGTCTGTCTCTGTACCACTGAATATATCTTCTGCAGATTGACTCACAGCAACATTTGACGCAGTTTTGACGCAGATTTGACGCACCATTACCGGTATTGGACTTATTTCTTCAACTCCATGGTTGAATGTTGTGTTACTTTGGTCGTCCTGTTTAATGTTTTTCGTTTTATTCTTTCAGTATTGGATTCTTTGTTCGAGTGCTTGATTTTCTGTTGACTACTGGCTCTGGTGGCGCACCTTTTGTGCAATAAATAAATAAATAAATTCCCGTTTTCTAAACACAAGCTACTTCACCATTCTTTGTTAGTTCAATGCGGCATGCTTTTACAAAATCTCGCCTTACAATGATCCCACCTATCGTAAGAGTTTCTCTCTGACCTCTTGCTCTTTCCAAAAAGGTTTTCAAAGGTTCGAAACGTCAACACATTGACGACAGCATGACGCGCATGCCTGTCAGATTTTCTCACGGATGAGACTCGTTTTGTTTGATTTATTTGATTTTTTCACGTCTCATAACTGTCCACCTACATTATAGGATCTAGAAAAAAGTATAGCCACCAGAAAAGGAATTTTCAAAAAAGGGGGGGGGTGATGGTTTTGTACACAAAAGACGGGGAAAAAAGGGAAAAAAAGGAAGGAAAGGAAGTGGAGGACCATATTAAGCAATTTTGATGGGTTTGAACCGACTTCGACACTTTATTCTTCTTACATACTCAGCCGCTCTGAACCCAAAACTGGGGGTTCTTTCTTTTGAGCTAAAGACTTTCTTTAAAATCTTTCTGCCCAAATTCAAAGTCGAGCGCTCTTTTTGCAGTTAGCTCTTTTTATCTTCGC
>MU911817.1:11260-33436 GCA_036418205.1 Ostertagia ostertagi | reverse complement strand
CAAAAATGAAAGGAAAACAGTCGGCAGAGCAAGAAAAGTGAAAGACTATTGTTTTTAATCTGAGAGCAGAAATTGCTACTTCCTCTAAAAGCAAAATTCTCTTCGGCCAAGAAGGGATCCTTCTCAATGCCTCAAAGTATTCAATTTAAACCATGCTCTCCTATTGATGGCCTAAAACATCTTCAGGGTCTTCTCAACAGTGAACACAATAGCTTGGGGGCAGAGTGCTTTTAATGATCTTTGAACGTCATCTGTTGACTAGACAACTTAGCGCGCTGGGACGGGGGGGGAGGGGGAGAAGGCGGTGGCTTGGGTTAGGTGTTAGCGCTACCTCCCAACCCCCGTCTACTAATGGCACGTCGCAACGTCATCAAAACCGCTCCTCCTTCCAGCCGATGTGTTCAATGCTGAGAAGATACATACCTTGTTTGTAGAAAACATTTGCCGGAAGAGAAATTTTTGTGCTTTTTTCCTTTAAGGTTTGAAGTTACTTTCGAACTTTTTCTGTTGACGAATTTGGACCTTCAAAACTCAATGATTCAAAAAATCTGAAATATAAATATGTAGCAAATCAGTGTTTGGAGCGATTTGATTAGGTGACTACTGCACAGAAACCGTTTTGGCGAGCAGTTTTGACCGCTACTGCATGTATTAGGTACCACAACTGGCTTCCAAGCCTGTAGATGGGTTCGCCAAGGAACACAACTGAATCCGCTGAGGGAACCTCTGGTGTTTGACCATGAATCCGCCTTTTTCTGACTTAATCATCTCCTCTGCAACCACTGCATTTCCTTTTGCCCTTTGTTGCCGCTGTCGATATGCCTACCCTGGCAGTGTTGCCTTTCAATTAAGTTTCCCGAATGAGAATTGTGTTTCACTTATTTGAAAAAAATGTCAAGAATTAGTAAACGCAATAGTATTATTTATTAGTTATACATTTGCTAGATCACAACAATGCTGCTTATGAATTTTCACGTCACTTATAAAGCCGCCCACTGAATTCATTACTTATTGAAAATATTTGTTCAGAATCCAGAGATAATCTGTTTGCCGAATTTGTTTTCGATTATTTGGTCATTCCCTCAATAGAAAACATCCGGCCAGCCTTGGCCAAGTGATGAACGATGCGAATCTATGAATAAAAGGTTTAATTGCCTTTGTTAAGAGAAACAAAAGGTTTCCACAGGAATGTACTGAGCTGGTGATTTACGCCCTTTTCCCCTAACAGAAAGCAACTTCGGTTAGGAAAGAGCAACCGAATCCATGGAATTTCACATTTCTTTGTTGAAAAAATAGCTCTATATATCCCTGTATATTCTGGGTATTTGACTAATGCAGTGGAGTCTCGTATCGGCAGAAAGGGCGTTCCTATTCGCTGTATTTGTCGGAACTGCACGCTCGCTGACAGGTGGACTGAGTCATCAATAAATATCGTATTCAAGAATTCAGTCGCCGTCATAGTATGCCCAAAAAAACTCGCACTGATTACATTAAAACGCTTGCGTATCGGATCATCGCCTGAGGGCGAGTCCTACTAAAGTATAGAAACAACATCATATACTGCTTAGTTGGTGCTGCAGTCATTCAAAAACGTTTTGGTAAAATCTGCGCAGGGCGAACGACGATATGTTATTTATCCATTCTATCTTATTTATTGGGAGTTTTATATTTGTCATATTTGAGACGCTGTTCAAGGCAATGCTAAAAATACGAGTCATAAATTATCGATGCAATGCAAAGATCCGCTGTTATCACCGGTAATGTTCAATACGCTGGTTAATGCAATAATTGCTCTTTGGCCTACGGTTTGGAAATATAGAGCTTGCAAGAGTAGAAACGCATTATTTGGACTTTAGGAATTTTTAAGGGTTGAGCCAGATTAAAAGTAAAGCTTTGAAGTTTAAAGCTTGTTTTGCTTGGGAGTTACATAAAGGCTACCAACAATCTTGAAAAAATTCTCAAAGTATCGTTTTCAGACGTCGAAACCGCGGGTGTCAAATATCACGTTTTCGACAGTAACCAGTGCAACCGGGCTACCAACAATCGCCGCCGAGCCATGTAGGCCTCGATCGAGCAGGTAAGCAACACTGATGTATTCTCTAGGTGACTGCAAAGGACATATAGGAAGTACGGTGAACCTTTTGGCCCAATCAGACGACTATTGAGCGTACTTGTGGCTGGGGGGAAGGGGAAGAGGCTGTAAGACTGTGCTGGGCTAAGCGGGATCACCGTACTTCCCAAATTCCATGGGACGAGAAGGTACTGAAGAAGCCTCAAAGAAGATGAAAAATTTCCCCTCAAACTCAGTAAAATGCTGAAAGGTGATGGTGCTCGCTAATCATCAAAGTCGGAAGGGTCGTATATGGGATCACCTGGTCACTCGGCACGGCTTACCCTCTCCGGAAATCAGGCAGAAGTAAAGTGACGTTCCCTGATGAGTTTTTGACGTGAACACTAGAGTTCGGCGCGCTTAGCTTAGGGGTGGAGGCTCTCAAAACAGAGCATTCAACTAGTGGTAGGCGACTTATGGGACCAAGCCCATAGAGGGGAAAAACGCCGCGTAGAGCAAAGTCTGCTCAGGTCCTCCTTCAGAATCCCTTCCTCTCCCTAAGGCTTATGGTGAGTCGCATGTTCTGTAAGTGGCTTACTCAGTTCAGTGTCCCTCCTAGCGACATGAGCGCCCTCGGATTTTTTCCAGTCCTCATTGATTCAGCGCTTTTGCTGGATTGTCGACAGCATTCATCCAGATGGCCACAGCTACGATGATGTTTTCGCGGTGTGGTTGCTTCAGAATTGCCATCGTCGGACTCATTATTAGCGAAGGCTGTGGTATCGATTCGACGCAGCGAACGAGGCGGAAAAGGCGCCGATTCAGTTTGTATCCCTCAGGCTCTCATGTGTTTTGCTTCCGTCCTCAATAGTGCCGTTCGACACCTCGCCACAATCCTGGCCCATCCCACATATTGACACCCTTTGGGTTATTTGGGCAGCTTTCCCAGTTTTTGTTATTTGGACAGCTTTTCCATTCTATGAAAATGTTTTGGGTGGGCTACACGCCATCGACCAGGCTCGACTTTTGCATGAGGTATACCACAGTTTCTTTTTCTGCCGTAATCCTTCTACCCTATTAGTTCATAGCTGAGTAGCCCAGCGTCATGCCATGTTTCGTGCCCTCATCAGAAAGTCAGACATCATCAGGATTTTCTCCTTCGGGTATGCAATTTCTTTCAACTAGGGTACTGTGATCGGAAAAGGTATACACACAATATGTTCCGAGTACCCAATTTTTCCGGAGAAATTAGATTTTTAGCACGGTGAGCATGGTTCTCCAAAGTACACCACTCAGACGTCCAGGCTCAAAGATCGTAGAAAAACTTTAATCACCCATTCTGAGGGTCTTATTTGCGTATTTGGAACGTTTGACGGTCGTTTTTTTCGGGTCTTACGATGTTGATGTTTGATGCCCTGGCTGGACAGTCTGAATTGAAATTCACCCACAGTTTCGAATGTTTGAAATTCCATTCACTGCAATCTGACGAGCAAATATTCCATCCACTTCCTTTTTCATATTTTGCGTAGATTTTTTTCGTTACAGTGCAAACAACTCAATTGCTTCAGAGGGCTCATTCATTACTGTCACACATCCAGCACCCAGCTGCCTTTATTTTCCGTAGTTTGCTGGAAATGCGAGAAAAATATTTCTTGCTCAGGTTTTCTTTGTAACACATTGCTTCTTGAAAAGGCATTATTTTGGTCAGTTCCCTTATTTAGAACCGCTGTTCTTCACTGAAGTGCGCTAGGCCAAAATGTGGAAAGTCACGACGAGAGTTCCAGCGGTTTGGTCCGTTGTGCACAAAATGGGGATACGGGGTTGGGTGCATATTTGAGTGACGATGTGAGAGACATATCTCCGATGTCAGATGGAGTTTTCGGTAACTCGTCGTAGGCCCTATGATGTTGCCCTTTCCCGAGCTGATACTGATACTATTACGTAAGCGCGTATGTGGACGCGAAGTAAATAAATAAATTAATATGCAATGAGAAAGAAAAGAAATTGAATCTTTTTGAAAATTCGCGCTTTTTTAAATTTTAAATTAAAAGAATTCCCTAAACTTAAAGGCAAAGTTCGGGCTCAGACCCACCTAAGAAGCCCTTACCATGGCTAGAAGTGCTGGGCACGCAAGTGCAAAGTTAGCGCCACCTTTCTACATCGAAACGCGTCACCAGGACCCTAGGCGCCATGAACTTCTAACAGACTCCACCAAACATAACATGGTCCGCCCACCGATCGATGTCTTGTCTGCGTCGCTGCGTTGATCTGCTATTGCCTACCTCTTCTGGAATTTTCTAACCACTCTCTCACCCTCACATTTCTCAGTCTCTGCCCTGTCTTTGGAATTCTCTCACACAGCTATTGAGCCAGATGGCTCGTATTTTTCAAAGCATTTGAAGTTGAATTCGTTAACCGATCAATGTAATTCCCTGATTCTTGCTTTAATCTCTCACTGACCGTTTTCGTTGAAAGGCAAACCCGGGATTAAACTAATGCTATCAGCGCTTCGTGGTGATAGCTTAGCTGCAGAGCGACCTGAAAGTGAAGAGGAAAGCAAGAAAAATCCTTGGGAACGCCGAAATTAAGGCCTCAACCTTCAATAAGGTCGAATGTGGTACGATGGCGAGACAGGGCGGTCAAGAAGACAACGCGAGAGAGCACGTCGTTTGAGAGAGCACGCTGATCTCTACATCAATGCACGCTGATCTCACCACATCTCGCGGTGGGTGGGAAGCGTTGGAACGGGGTCGATGGTTGGCCCGTAAGGATTAGCGCCCTAACCGCGCAATTTTTGCGACGAAGCTGGAGTGATCTAGGTAGGTACGGACTTACAATTTCCCTCGTGGTATCCCTCCTACTAGTCGGGCTAATCCCGGGGTTTGCCTTTAAGAGTGAAGTGTTGCAGGAGTGGGTTCCTTTCAAGAGCAAGCTCTCTGGCAACCAGCTCTGTTAAATTAATAATGCTGAGAGGCCTCACCTTGGAAGTGCAAGTTCTCCACTCCTTCTTCCACCAGTTCGAAACTTCGTTACTTAAAATCTGCTTGGAGCTCAGAAAAGCTGTCGAACGCGGAAAATTTGGGGGTTACTTGAAGATCTCTTCGATCCCATTCAAGTCTTCAAAATCCTGAGAGAACTAGTTTTCAATGGACTGCAATGTTTCCGGTGGAATAACAGAAGAACAAGAAACTAATCCTTCAGTTCGATATGACGTTTCTGATTTTTGGTTCATGAAATTTCAACTTCTTTCTCGTTTGCGTGAGCAAATTCTCGCGCTATTTCGCAGTGTTACCATAGAAGCGATAATTCACTTTAGGCTTATTGCTGTTGAGGTGCAGCAATAAGCAGCTGCTAATTGTTGTCACCGTTGACTTCCTGTAGCTCGGATGAGATCGAGAAAAAACAACGCATTATTCCAAAAGTCGCGGTTAGCTTGCCAAAAAGCCACCAATTTATACCCAATCTTCCAGCCGCGATTTACCGATTGCTTTTATCCTGGGTAAACCGGACCTGGGTCGGGTACTCGCCTGTTGTGGTACTGAATATTGATTTTTCCTGCATTGAAGCAGTGGTGTGGTTTTCAGTGATAAACAATCGGTGGCCACACCGAAAATGGACCCCCTTTGGCATGGCGGCCGTGTATGCAATTTTCCCTTGCACACCTTTTGATTTGAGTAGTTTTACCCGTTTGGGTACCTCGCGAATTCCAACCCGGTCAGTTATGGCCTGCAGTTGAAGGCGTAACAGCGCAATAAAAGTCGGAAAGGGTAAATCTTCAATGTAACAATGACATGGTGATCTTCTTCAAACATGCCCTCTACGTGTTCAGAAATCATAAATGAGAGCACAGCGTCTGAGTTGACGCTGTTGTGTTCCTGCCCAGCTGATTTATGCGCTTCCAATCTGTACTGCATCCCTCGATATCATTAGCAGTCACTTATAGACATTCCGGCGCTGTTTCTCATTAAAACTCCCTTCAAATTACCGTAGTCCGCGACTGTGAAAGGGCATCGCTTGCTGGCTGGCTGCGCTCGAGTATCCTCGATCGCTTGCGCCCGAGCGAACATCACTCCATTGAAATTCCCTGGTCTTCCATTTCGATTTGTATTGAACTTACTGGATGCGTAAACACGCCATTTTGGCTCATACTGATCGATCTTTGGGTCCTTTGACGTAAACTTTCACTCGACTCCCTTCAGCATACTTTAGAGCGCATGAAATTCATGCTATATGTTATTTTCTCCTTGGAAACGAATGGTTGTGGGTGCCCATTCTGGGCAACTTGTCCCGGGGTAGTAATTTCAACGAGTTTCACTTGAATATACTCCTTATTGCCAGGACTTAGCCCTACCCTACTGCTCCTTTAATTCCTGATTTTTTTTTGATATTCAGCATCTCTCTGCATGCTTTCTTTTGTTGGCTAGCTTGAGGGCTTTCACCTCCCTAAGGGCCAAATACCGGCATTCAGTCTTCTATGCAAAATTTGTCTTCGTTGTAGTATTCAGATGCGAAGCTGTATTCCGGGAGAAGTGCTATCGCCCTATTAATTTTTTCCTTGCTTTCACGGTGGGAAATTCATGCTCACTGATCGCTTGTAGGGCACAACTAGATCTTCCAAGAATTCCTAATAGCTTCTGAGCAGCATGGTTGGTGCACCCAATACTGCCGAGATTTCCATCAAAGCCAATTAGAAGAAATTTCTCGAGCAGCCTTCCTTGCATTGGAAAGAGCGTGCCTTTGACGGCAGGCAGGTGCTCTGTTGAAAGCCGTCACGGCCAGCAATTCTCAGTATTGATGAGTGAATGTGAGTGAAACATCCCTACTTAATTAAAAAGTCTCCGCTGGCGATGAGACTCTGAATGGAAAGCTACGGGTGTGAGTTTGGTGGTAGACGGAAGCGTGTGTTAGTGTGACGGCTGGAGATAATCGAATAGGGGGCCTCGTCTCTTAAAGTTTTTCTTCCACCCTCACTCCCGGCCGCCATCAGTCGCCGGCTAGACAACGATAACCTTGCTTCCTCCAATCTCCTAATCACCTCCTCTCCTGCTCATCTCTCACTTTGGCTCTTCTTCTGATGCTATGCTTTATTACTTGACGTCCTTCACATGCCTTTTCTGAGAACATTAAGTTGACAGTGATCGGACGTGATGTGAGCCGGCGATGATCAGTTAAATGGACAAGGGCGGAGCGACTGAGATCCAGCCGTTCGGTGTGTTCGTCCGTCGCCGGATCCTCGCCGCTCATCGTGACCTGACTCGCATTCCGAACGCCATCGAGGCATTCGCAAGGTACAGCTGCTGGCTCGATTTTATCCAAACGCCGACGAAACTCCCATACAGCACTGGACCATCCCGAAAAGTGCAATGTGCTCAAATATACGCATGTTAGAGTGGCATTCATTTACAAAAAAGGAAACAGCGTTAATTGCTCGTCGGCTACTTCACGCATCATATAGCAGAACGAGTGAAGATGGCTGCTCTCCCATGAAATCTCCCCTCATTCAGGAGCAGTCACCTAGGGTTTAATTAGCATATGTTCACAAATCACTAAGTATTTCTTTTTTTACAGTTACTGGAAGCCTGATTCTTCTCCAACGACAGATGATGTCCACTCTCAACACCCGCAAAGCACTCCAGGTAGTTTTTGAATGATTTTCATGTTGGTAATTTTGTAGAGATTCGCTGTTTCAGGCACATCATCTGGTAATCAGAGCCCAACTATTAAAAAGCCAGTGATTTCCAAAGAACGGTAGGTGATCTTCGATAGCTGAAATATAATATCGTATTTCCTGTAGTGATGCAAGCCTTCAGTGGAGCTCGGCTTAGTTCGTACTTTTTTGTGATTTTTGGTTTTTTTTTCTGTAGTAGCATTATATTGAAAAGATTAGGCAAATCTTCTGTCCTCAAAGGTTGTCAATTGATTGGATATTCTTGTCATAGGAAAGAGCAGTTTGATGATATCAAGGCATCAGAAAAAGCATATTTTTTCGTCTTTTCATTCCTAGTTGAAGCAGGAAAATAGCAGTCCGAAGTTTTGTAGCCGCTCCGCTGAAATTTCAATAATTGAGTCACCTTGGGGAAGAGCTGAACGCTTATGGGTAATTGTCTTCTCCGACTTCTTCAGTACTCGTTTCATGACCATGTCAAGGTATTGGTGGTACACCTCAGCACGTTATTCTAACCATAAGGGTCATGCTCCAACGAATTGAGACAGTTCGGTCGTATTTTCGGTAAGATCGTGCTTTATCGACTCGAGACAATTCGATCGTTAAATTCATTCGAACACCTCCCCCCGCGTGAATGTGCGCCTTTTTCTTTCTTTTTTCTTTTCTTTTTTTCTGAATTGTAATGGCCGGGCACCTTCAATATGGTTACAGCATTCGTGAACGTGGAGGCGCTAGCTTTGTTGAAGTAATTTCACAATAGTTCACCCAGATTTAATCGAAAGGAAAATACATTGGGCCGGGAGTTGTAATTGAATTTTATCGGGAAATGCTCAAGTTATAAATGACATGAGGAACACGTTCACTTTTCATAATGTGTCGTAACTGAAAAACGTACCAAAGCAAAAACAACAAAATACACCCAAAACCACTAGATTACTTAGACCGAGCCGTTTCTTTTAGACTACCTACACGATTCCTGCTATCGCTTTGATGGATATGGGTGTCCCCAGCATGGCACAGTAAGAACCACTGCAGAATCTGTTTGTTTTGTGGGCAGATTTGTGGTAGGCAGTGTCGATATGTGGGCATGGATTCACTGTGACATAGTGCCGTACTTTTCGAAGGCACAAGGGGGCACTCAGGCAGAATTTGTATGAATTCCCTTTGGCCTATAGAATAGACCTCTGGAGGGCAATCACAGATGCGGCACTCCCGTGTATGGAAGTGGTCATTCAAAGGCGGTAAGGCCTTGTAAAGTTAGCTGCAGCAGCTGCAATTTTCTCCGTCTGCAGCAGCTGTTGTCTGGCCCTCTCTCGTCTGTTTTGCTCTCTCGTCTCACACTCTCCTCTCGGTGCTCAGTCTTTACTGCATGTTTGACTTCGCACGAGTAGATGTATGTGTAAGCTTCACTAAACTTTGAAAGGGTGTTTTTTTTTCCTTTCTTTTTGCATTTCGCACCTTTTTTATATTGTAGCTCAAGGGTACGCGTTCGATCTCGAGGCAGGCTTTAGTAGGGGCATTGTTTCGGATTACAAAAAACTGTTTTTTGTCTTGTACTTTTTCATTGAGCGGCGATTGGGGATCGCTTTTGTCAGAGATGCATGGGAAATTCTCCTCACCACATTGCTCTCTTTTGCGGTTAACAGTCCTCAAGAGATAATATCCAGTTAGTTTCACCAAAAATTCGCGCTGGGAACTCAAAACGCCAAACTCTAGTGCGTCTCCTCTGTAGATAATTCGGTATGTGTTAGGTGGTACAGACGTGCGCATTGTGTGGAGACTATATTTGATAAACGGCAGATTAACGACACCGGCGTGTACTCCTGAAAGATTGCTGGATTCAGGCGAGTTATCTAGTCCCTAATTTCGGTAACAAGGCCGGTCCGATTTCACGTAAATACACCCCCGTAACTTTGTACACCTTAGGAAACCACCGCAAATTTGCCTATAGAGGTAAGTCGATGCCCTGATCACGAAAATGACTTTCATTTTTAGCGCTGGCGCCATCTGGCGCCAGTTGGCGCCACCTTGTCACGACCCTTGTTTTCACCAATTTCGTGTGTAAACTTCCGTATAGCGCTTATTTTTCGCCCTGATTACGAGTATGACATTCATTATCTTGCGTGGCGCTGTTTGGCTCCTATTTTCTGCTCGTCTGCGCTCTCAGCCGAGACATGTGCACTGAACAACATCAATGCCAAAAACGGAATGTCATATTCGTAATCAGGGCTCCCAAATAACCCCTATACTGAAGTTTACACCGATTTTGGTGAAACCAAGGGGTATTGCAACGGTGACCGAACTGGCGCGATAGCGCAACGCTGAAACGATGCGTTTTACGTTTTCGGACATAGAATTATCATATTGCCAGGGTCAACCGTCCGTTCGAACTGTTCGAACGAAGGGGTCGCATTTTGGTCGGAAGGGGGTCGCAATTCGAGGACTGCCAGCCACAGGCGCGTGCGTGGCGTATCCGAGGGCAAGAATTGTTTGTGCAGACCGCATTAGATTCGATTAATTATGCACAGAGAGACAGTTTTAGGCAAATTACGGTGTTTTCCTTGAGGAATAGAACAGTTGAATGCATCCCTATGAAAGGTTTGACTTCTCGGGGCTGAAATTAAAGTTCTTCGGGACCTAATTTTCTGAGGACGATTCTTCCAGACAACGGTAAAACACATAAGAAAGCAGAAATCTCGTAGTCTTCAAAAATGTCTTCGCCCCTTCCAACATGTTCTTTGAAGGAAGTTATTATTGCTGAAAGCTCGAAAACTCGCATGTGCTGCTCAAAAACCTATGGGATCCAAATGTTCGAACGTGGGATTTTCTCGAAAAATGAACTTTGTTGAGAGCTTGTTAGAGAAAGAGCAAATTCTGCTCTTTCACCCCATGGAAAGAGGGAAACGCAGCAATCAAAATGAAGCGAGTTATGCTCGTTGAAAGCCCAAAAACTCGCGATTTCAAAGAATGTGTTCGGCAAAACCGCCCGAAATGTTCGAACGTGGGATTTTCTCGAAAAATGAACTTTGAAAAATGGTTTAGGGCTTATTAGAAAGAGCAAAACCTGCTCTTTCACCCCATGGAAAGAGGGAAACACAGCAATCAAAATGAAGTGAGTTATAGTCGCTGAAAGCTTAAAAACTCGGTTTTGCACGGGAACTGTTCGAACGGGGCAAATTTTTGAAAAAGGGGACAATCACTTAACTTTTTATAATCTTTTGTTAGAGAAATATTTGAAGTTTCTAAAACTTTTCACACAAATTTCCAAGATGTCGCATACGAAAGATTTTATGAGCTCTCAAAGTTGGAGGTGCGCCTTCTCAGAATTTTGGGTTTTCCGCTTCTGACAGAAATACTTTTGGGAGAGTTAGGTCATCCTTGCAATTTTCTGTAAAGCCACCTCAGGCACAGTTTAAACCTACCTCAATAAGTGAAACAAATACGTCTCAAGAAAGTTACACTCTCCTAAAACTTTTTCTTCGCCGCGTCCCAGTTTTCCAGCGTCCGGGTGATACCTGCCGCGCTCCAAGGTTGACGCCGCAACGCAAACGCTTTCTGCGGCGGTTTCTGACGCAATCATGTCAGTCCTACTCTTCTTTAATCCTTCCTCTTTTTTCAGCTGTTTGAGCAGAAGTTCGTCAGTCTTCATGTTACTTGTTGGATATCCCTCCATTTGGTCTTACACATTTCGCTTTCATCCTCATTTTGGCGTGATTGTGAGCGAACAAAAATTTTGATCTCGCGAGGCTAACCATAAAAAATAGCTTTCATTAGCCAGTGCCCTGTGATTCTTGCTCCTTTGGGGCTCATCTTAGGAGATGCATTGATGGAGAACGTAACTCTCTTTTGATTTACTCCCTTGAACTGCTCTTGTGATTCTTTCGGAAGCATGAAGTTTGAAGTTTTGGGCAACATGAAAAAAATATTGAATTTTTTTCAGAAATTCAATGATTTTTTGAAAACAATTCAATTCAAATTTCAGTGAAGATCTCAATATTCAAATGTTCTGTTCATATTTCATGGAAGTTCATTGTCCATTTGAAAACAATGAACTTACGAACTTACGAACACAACATTTGAATATTGAATTCTTTACTGAACATTTGAATTGAATTTTTTTCAAAAAATCATTGAATTTTTGAAAAAAATTCAATGATTTTTTGAAAAGAATTCAATTCAAATGCCAGTGAAGAATTCAATATTCAAATGTTTTGTTCTATGTCATGGAAGTTCATTGTCTTTAAAAGGTTTTAGTTCACTGTCTTTGAAGTAAAATGAGTGAAATAAATATTTCACTTAACATTTAGTCAGCACATTCGGCACTTCCATTACCTAAGAGGGGGTCGCAACTGGACCCCCTTGAGATAAGGGGGTGACCCCCTTGAGAAAAGGGGGTCGCAAAAACCCTGAAAATGTTCGAACGTGACGGTTGACCCTGCCTGGGACTACGCTTTCCTCCAGATATGACATGGAGACAGTTCCTCGACACATCCTCACCTTTTGGGTATAGTCCCTCACAGAGGTATGGTACCCATGTACGTTCCCACCAAACTCGTGCTGGGAACATCATGCAACCTCCTATGCTCTTCTCTATTAGATAATTCGGTTGTGTAGGTGGTAACAGACTGCTCATGTGAGTGACTAATGATTTGTAAACGGCAGAATTTAACGACACCGCCGATGCTACTTTAGAAAGATTGCTGACTTCAGGACGAATTATCTAATACCCTAATTTCCGGTAGATAAGCCCGCGCCGATTTCACGTAAAACCACCCCCGCTCGTGCAGTGTAACTTTGTACACCTTAGAAACCACCGCAAATTTGCCTATAGAGGTAAGTCGATGCCCTGATCACGAAAATGACTTTCATTTTTAGCGGTGGCGCCATCTGGCGCCAGTTGGCGCCACCTTGTCACGACACCTGTTTTCACCAAATTTGGTGTAAACTTCCGTATAGGGGTTATTTGGTGTCCTGATTACGAATATGACATTCATTCTCGGCGCTGGCGCTATTTGGCGCCTATTTTCTGCTCGTCTGCGCTCTCCAACCGAGAAATATGCGTTGAACAACGTTAATGCCAAAAACGAATGTCATATTCGTAATCAGGGCACCAAATAACCCCTATACAGAAGTTTACACCGATTTTGGTGAAAACAAGGGTCGTGACAAGGTGACGCCAACTGGCGCCAGATGGCGCCACCGCTAAAATGAATGTCGTTTTCGTAATCAGCATATCGAATTACCCCTATGGGCAAGTTACGGTTGTCTCTAGATGTACTCAAGTGCACTGCACCAGCGGAGGTGTTTTTACGTGATACTAGCGCGGGCTTATCTACCGGAAATAGGGTAACAATTTGTAATGAGCGCTTTTTCGATAACAATTTCTGGTATTTTCGCTCTGTTCAGTCGCTACTTCTCAAACAACTATTGTTGACCTAGAAACATGGTGATGGAATGTCGCGAAAGGCTTGCGTTTCTCTAGCCCGTAACTCGGCTGATTGTTGGGTTTCCTCAAGGAGGTTCTTAAGACTTCCCATTGCACTCCAAGCTCATCCACCAACGAGCTCTCAAAAGCGTCAAGATTTGAGGAGGTTCGAAAAGCCTTGAGGGACTCACCACGTGGGTGTGAAGTTTGTCTGGAAGACAAATGACCTTTTTGCGCGAGGACCCCATCTATTTCATTGTTGGTCTTTCCATCATGGCTTCAACACTTGGCACAGCTCCCTCATTCAGTTCCAGATGACGATTCGTTTCAGCGGTTCACTGTGCGACACCATAGTGACGACGGTCGATGGCCAGAAGTTCGACACCAGGGACCTCGACAATGACCGAGGGATGGCGATGGTGGCCGACTGGTCTTTGCCAATCTTCGAAATCGCCGAAAAACACAATAAGACGGTGCTCAGCCGGGTGAGTTCGCCATCACTTCTCTGGATGGCTGCAGGTAGCTTTTCGAAGCTACGACGTAAATTTGGCGAGGACAAAATACTAATTCTGCTATTTTTAGCTCACCTACACGGTTTTCAAGCAAGCGGATTTGTTTCGAATATTCAAATTATCACCGATTAAATTTTTCAATTTTTTCCACGCTTTAGAACGAGGGTACTGGGATATTCCTTGTGAGTGATTTTGAATTCAGCTGACCCTTTCCGACAGCGCGACTTATAAAATTAACATTTGCAGATCATAACCGAGTTCACGCCGCAGACGTGCTGCACGGCTGCTACTACCTCACCTGCCATCCGGTGCGTCCACTTATTGGACCGACCACCTCTCCTGACTCTCTGCTGCCCCCACCGCTTACATTGGCCGCTCCAATCTCAGCTAGTATGAGCACATTAGAGGTAAGATTTGATTTCGATTTTGCACGAATTTTATATTCTTAAAAACTATTTTTAACGAGAGGGAATACCTAGCCGTGCGCTTCCTTCGAAGTGATTTGCAAAAACATAATACTAATTGACAAAATGTGGACGTTTTCTCAGTCTGCACATTGTTCACGAGACGTCGAAACTCCTTCCTGTTCAGCATACGCCGGCTCAGTTCCTTTGTGGTCTGCCTCAGAGATTAATGGCGAACCCCGGGATTAGCCCGACTTGTGGGAAGGATGATACCGCAAGGGAATTTGCGAGGTCCCTACCTATGTAGATCAGTCCAGCTTCACCGCAAAAGTTGCGGGCGCTCCGTATTTTACCGGGCCTGCAACCATCGACCCCCGTTGCAACGCTCCCACCCTCTCTCATGTCGGCGCCTCGCCCCGACGCGTGATCTCCCGCGTGTTTTGTCTCTTACCGACTCCTCGCATCGTTCCACCTCCGATTTTTTGGAGTTTATAGGCCTCAAGTTTTCTAACTATTCCCAGCATTTCTCAGCTCCCTTTTATTAGTGGGAAGTGCGCGTAGCTCAGTCCTTACTACAACATCTAAAATTTTTTTTTTTTTTTTTTTTTTTTTTTTTTTTTTTTTTTTTTTTTTTTTTTTTTTTTTTTTTTTTTTTTTTTTTTTTTTTTTTTTTTTTTTTTTTTTTTTTTTTTTTTTTAGCTTGGCGCTATCGCCAAGAAATGGGGCATTGTGGCGGAAATGCATTCAGAAGCACGAGAAACATTCTCTTTTTGTTGGACACGGGATCAAGCCTTGGCAGGGAAGGGTAGACGCCGGCGTGCGTGGCCAAATTTCAATTTTCCCCAAAGTTGATGTCCCCCCTGGACTTTGTGCTAGAGGATGCCTCCGTATCTCGCTATCTCGAGACAATCAAGAGAAAGTAGCAATCCTTCGAGTCAGGGAACATATCTTCTGCTGAATCTAGAACCACGTCAGATTGCACAAAAAACAGGGTCTCGAAGATTTTAATTTATTTATAGTACATGTAACCTTGCGTACATCGAAACAAATTTAAAGAAACGGTCAGGAAAGACACAGCCCCTGCCAAAAGATGGGCGGCATTAAGCCGTGTTTTTTAACACCAACCGCAAATCGATGCCATTATTTCCGCGAACTGACTCACCGGCTACGATCGGGATTGAATTGACTTCGATTTTTGTTCAAACAGTGGTGTAGCAAGGAGTGCAATGAGGAACACGAGAAAAAAGCAAAAAGTAGCCATAGAACACGTGAATAACGGTCGAGGAAATCCTCGACCATAGCTCTCTGCCATGCGAGAGTAGTGGCCGAGAGTGAACATCCGCGCGGAGAGCACAGACGGCACGGCATGGCGAGTGTGAATGTCCGCGCGAGAGATCGTCTCTGATCGGGCAGAGAATCCTCGACGTGCCGTTGAGGAATCCTCAAGCGATATTCACCCTGCCCTAGAAAACTGCCTATGCGTCTCGCAAGAAAGCGCCCGTAGTATGGGAAAGGCACAGCGCTTGCGAGTATAGAAACGCGAGAAAGCACCTTTAAAACGTGAAAGAGCGCGATACGCCTATCCGTGGTGGATTAGCGTGCGGCCCGCAGCAGCGCGACGAACAGGGCCTTCAGCGCCATTGGCGCGCATGTTTGGCGCGAGAGCCCGTCTCAGTGCTTGGGGAGCCCACATCGCACTCTGGGAAGAACTTCTGCTGGTTTGCCTAATCCTGAACTCGTGGCCTTTAACTGAAAAAAATAGTAGTGCACGAAAAATGACCGCCGCCGTCGTAAATGCCAACGGTTGATCAGTTCAGGAGCGTCCCAGACGCGTTCAATTACCCTTAGAATATCGTTTCATTTCTAGTCGAAGAAGTCAGACTCAGTAATACTACAAATATGGGTTCAGAAATGCTGTGAGAGAGGAAACCGTTGGTCAGACGATCATTTCGTTTTCCAGTTGATGGCCTTATATACGGCGGCCGCGATGCATGACTACGATCATCCGGGTCGGACGAACGCATTTTTGGTCGCTGCTGAAGACAAGAAGGTTTGTTGGAATTGAGCTCGATACACCGTCTTATTGATGAGAAGTGTTCTTCTGCAGGCGATTCTCTACAATGACCGATCAGTACTAGAGAATCACCACGCGGCTGAGAGCTGGCGGTTGTTGCAACTGACTGAAAACAACTTCATCGAGACGCTCGACCCTGCTGAGACCAAGCGGTTCAGGTGAGTGTCACAAAAGTTCTGAAAACATCATCGCATGCTGCCACGAGAATGCTCGTTTTGTGGGCAAAACTCTTCGCCCAGGCAGGGATTGAATTCGCATCACTTGTTTTCCAAGCAGTTGTGCTATCGGCAACTCAAAATGAAGCTCAGGCGTAAAAATCCTGAAGGCCCCGACTTCAAACGCTTAAGTTCTTCATATATAAACCATGTTACACATACTATTATATATTTCGTTGTTTCTGCTTCTTTGCAATTACGCCCTTCATGTCAACTGCTCGACTCGGTCTTTTTTATGGCCATGGTTTTCCATGTTGGAGACATCCCACGCGATGGCGTCACTTTCCATCTTTTTCGTGTTTTTCGTCGAGCCTAACAAGATGACGCAAATGGCCCCCCGTCTTAGAGGGCACTTTTTCCGGGAATCCTCCTTTTCGTTTCCTCGTTTCGCAACCTCGACATGAGAATTTCTCCGTGTTCGATTCCCTTGAATCAGACACTTTTGCGAATCGAAAATAAAACAAATACGGATAAGGCGAATGCACGTGCATTTTAGCTGAGGTTGACCTTTACTGTGCTATTCATTTTCATCCTTAATCCTTTTGTAAGAAGACATTTCACGTAAATTGAGGCTACTCACTACTCACTGCCATTTTATGTTCAGTGTGAGTGTAGGGGATGAAGCGGCAAGGGGCGATATATGTGATGCAAACTGTTTGCGACCAAATTCCCTCTCAGTTCTCGCTGGAGGCAACCAAGCTTCCATCCCTGCGGTCTCCGAAGACTAGCCATTCTCCCGAGAATGATAAAGGCATTAACTTTTTCATTGATAGTCATACGCAAGTCGCTCTGTTGACTTCGACGAATTCAAATTCCCTTGTGGTTCTGGATGAAAGTCAAATAGGTGACGCGTCCTAGAAGTATCTCGTATTGGGGTCTACTCTGGCCACAGATCCCAATTTCGCAAAGCTTCACCTTGCACTCTCCAATGTGTGCATGTGCGAGGATGCATGCGCGCAAGAGCTATTTGTACTTCATTTTCTTATCATTAGAACATGATATGGGTCCCATAGCGTTGGGCGATCCACAGGCAAAAAGCTTTATACTTCAACGTCTTTAGAACTGCTCTTCGGTGTAGGTGTTTTGGATTTTCTGCCAGCAGGAAACGTCGGCACCACCCCTTTCACACTAGTAAGTTGAATTTTACTGAGACCTGATCAACTGGTGAACTTGTGAAATTCAGATTTTTTTGACGGAGGGGGGGGGGGCCAGGGAGAGGCACTCTTCGTTGTCCTTTCTTGCTGCTCCGACACTCCTTGTGCTCTCCAAGACGCAAGGAGGATGGTAAATATGTGAACACGAATCAGAAAAGCGCTTTTTGATAAAGGCTCTTGGAATGCCTTACATTCTACATATACGTCCTACACCTCCACATCCTACTCTAGTTCTCACTGCCCGAGGTCATGCATCCTGGAGCGTCTCCATCCCTTAGGTAGAAACAAGCGGCCCTCCATTCCCCTGGTTCAGAGCTATTTTCTTGGACCATTGAAAGCTGAATTGTGGAAACACTCAAGGAGTAACTCCTACACTACGCCGACACCTATTAGAAGTACGCTTTAGATGATCGGTTACGTGTCAGCGCTCTCATTCTTATCTCAGGTATTGGAGAACACAAGGAGTGCCCTCACCCCTAACTGGGGCTTTACCCTGTGAACTTTTGTTCTGGATTAGTGTGTAAAAAGGTAGAAACTGCATTGCAGCCGCTATTGGAAGTTGTGCTGTGCTGGAGTTGTAATGGGTTGTCATTGGATTGCAGGCGTTGCCTAGGAGGCTGTCGGAACTTCAGTCCAAAAATTAATAGTGGAATTATTTATTAGATTAACTGCAAATCTCCAAGTTGATTTCTTGCAGCACTTGTTCATTTGCAGATATCTCGTATTGGAATATATCCTGGCCACAGATCTCAAGCAGCATTTCGAAATAATTATGACATTCAACGAGAAGGTGAGCTATAGCGTTCTTTTTTATAATCTATTAGAAATTTATGCGATTTTGAAACTTCATGGAATTGCATCATTTTCAGAGCAGCGAAATGGAATTGCAAAATGAGTCAGATCGTCTTCTTATGGCGAAGATGGTGATCAAAATGGCTGACATCAATAGTCCCACAAAACCGTATGCCCTTCATCGGCAATGGACTGATCGAATTTGCGAGGAGTTTTACGAGCAGGTTCGATGGGACGCTATAACGTTTTGTTTGTGCTTATTGGACGAGACAGATCTCTGTTCACACTTCAATCAGAAAACTATGATATAAATTATCAAAAGACCTTTGAATTTCCAGGTATGTACAGGGAGGGAGATCTTCAAAGACAGTGAGCATAATCGCTGAGTGGTGGGGGCAATTTTGAAGATTTGATTGCTGGAAGGGTGATCCGTTACACCTCCTGGTGAGCCACTGCTGAAAGGGTGCGGTCGGACCACGTCCCTACACCCTATGAGTTTCATTGAGCACTGATTCATAATAAGTGAAAAGGTTAAGGTTTGTTCCTCATAAAACACCAGGTGACTGTCATCATCGACGTACTTTCTGTAAGGTTCCAGCTATTTTCCACCCATCCGTTTACAGGGCTCTCAAGAGATAGCTCTTGCGTATCAGTGTGTGGAAAAACCGCTTTAGGTTTCGCTTGAAGAGGCGGAAGTGGTGTAGTGGCAAGTGGCACGCTTACCACGCGAGCGGTCCGGGGATCAAATCCTGGGTCGTGAGTCGCCCGGGCCAACCAAGCCTTCCATCCCTCCGGGGTCGGTTAATTGGTACCAGACTTGTCTGGGAGGATAAAAACACTGACTTGTACATCGGCTGGCCCCGCAAGTCATTGTATAGGCCACATCGCATTCAAACGCCACTACGAATGTACAAATGGAAGTATTGGGTTGGTGCATAATAACGTAGCGTTTTTTTTTTCTCGAGCTACAAATTCAGTGAATACAAGTATTACCAAGGAAATCACATATATCATTTGAAAGTACTTCTTCCGCTCTACAATACCTTGTTTGCATTTTCTTCTATATTGTAATGTACTCAGATATGGTGCTTAGAAGTTGGAAACTCAGGGTGGGCGAAAATCTATATAAAGAAAAAAGCTGCCAAAATGGGAGTTTTTCGGGATCTATCGTCATCATCGAAACTTACTCCGATCGACCCTCAATCACAAATCATATTTACGTCGTACATATTGAGAATGATGAGGACTCTGAAAACGGGCTCAGTACCCTTTTTTAAATTCTGGACCCGGCAATCTTTCGCGAAATGGGATCAAACGACCCCCCCCCCCCCCCGCCCCCCCCCCCCCCCCCCCCCCCCGCCCCCCCCCCCCCCCGTTATAATGACGAGAAGAACTATCACTGATTAGTTTATGCTTGCCTGCTTTGGATTTGTTTGACGTTTTTTCCGATGCGATTTATGCACCAACTCGATAGAATGCGTGCCGCATCCCTAGACGGGATTGATCAACGGCAAAAGCTTAATCCTTTTGCATTAGCTTTATGTTTCATTAGCTTTATGTTTCGCTTAAAACCAAACAGAAATAGCCCCAGTATTTTGATCGATTCAATATCGTTAATCTCGATGACGGCTATGGACGAAATATCGTTTCTTGAAGTGCAGCATGAGCCGGAAGAAAATCTAACATTTCTCAGGGAGACGAGGAACGAAGGCGTGGTATGCCGATCACTCCCTACATGGACCGGGACGACGCCCAAGTAGCCAAGCTTCAGGACTCCTTTATAGCTCATGTCGTCAGCCCTCTTGCTTTGGCTATGAATGAGGTTTTTATTGAGCTTCTACGATTCTTAGAGAGTTCCTAATGAGATGATTTTAGGCCGGGCTTCTGCCTATCTTGCCGGGTTTGGTCGAGCCTGAGATGATCATCAATCTAAAGCATAATCATCAGAAATGGCTCCAGGAGATCGACACCACGACAGCAGAGCAAGGTGAGAATTCTCCAATGAAGTACTCTGAAGGATAAATGATTCTTCGTGGAGAATACAACTTGAGGGATACACTTTATAGGGACCGGAATGGGAAATGGAGTTATTGAGGAGGAAAGTTCCACGAGCGACAGTCCTGACAACCGAAAGTGTAGCCCATCATTAGATTCGGAAGTCGAGGTGAGCCTGTGTGACAATCGATTACCCTTTTTATTGCACTTGTAGCAGGCTCTTTTTTAGCTTTAGCGTAGTGTTTTCATTTTTTATTAGTTCTGGACAAAAGAAAAGGAGAAAGGGGGAACGGAGTGACATAGACGACAATGACAACTGTGGTGATTTCAGTGAATTCATTCCTGTGTGATTCATCCCTATGCTATGCCACAATCGTCTTCTACATCCCTCCTTCTCCCTTTTGTCCTACACCTATTCCCGACTCGATCGCCACTTCTTTCTACGCCCGATCTTTTGCACCAAAATGGTGAGCAGCCGCACTAACCACACAGTCATTGCACCCATCGCTACTAATATCTCGTTTGTTTGTCCTTGCACAAAGTGAACGTCGAATGTATTGAATTGGAGTGATGTGGTGGATACTCTGGCAGAGGTATTGGTCGGTAGCTGCCAATGAGACCCTAAGGCACACCCCGTATTTTTTTATGCGACCAGGGTAGCAGGTTCTGCAGGTAAAAATACATTGACATTTTACAGATCGAGACTGCGCGATAAGGACAGCAGGATTCTGTCAGCTGTGCAGATTACTAGAGGCGACCGCCGCTTCTCTAACTTGCAATATAAGGAGCAGGCGTCTTCTCTCCCTTCAGCAAACGGGTACCCCCCAGGAGGCCCGTCGCGCGGCAAGAAGGCAGAGTCGTCGGACGAGCGTGCAATGGGACACTCTTAACTTGACGCGAAATCCCTATAGTGCGCGCGCGACTCGTCCGCTGACTTTGCCTTTCTGCCGCGCGACGGGCCTCCTGGGGGTACCCTCAGCAAACTGATTCTCTTCATCGTATCGCAGTACCCCCTCCAAAAAAGGCCGTAATTTCAGTGTTTTCGATGGCTATTCTTTTCCACTCACATCGTCTTCCTTTCGGTCCACTCTGCACCCTCTACCTTTACTTCCAAACGAAATGACCACAACTTTTGATGGGAGAAACTGTCTTCAATGAACTTGCTGTAAATGGGTGAAGTATGCAAACCCCTACCTTTTAGTGATTTTTCATTTCTGTGATTCGCAGTGCTTTGTTCCGGATCCAAAATGAAGAACCGATTCTTAAGAACGCGATGCGCAGTTGTTATGAGGTTCTCCTGCAGAGGTGCAAGTTTAAGTCTAGACTGAGGATTCGGCTTTGTCCATGAAGGAACAATACTATCAGCCAGTTGCCACGGGGTGGGGCAATGGTGATGACGCACTTTGGATGATTCCTTGTGGCTTTTTTCGCAAGAACAAAGCGCGCTCAGAAACTATCAGCTGTGACGCTGACGCTAATGCGAATGCTAATGCCTTTTGAGTTACGTAATTCCATTTCTCTCTGACATCTTAATTCCAAGGAGGATTCCGCTTTTACAATTTCATTATGGTGCTCGAAATCTCAAGTGCCATTTTCCTCGCTAGGCTTGCTGTGAGCTCAGTGAGGAAGGTGCATTTGACAGTCCGCTTAGAAAAAGGGATCTGGCGGAAACCTTCTCTGCTTTGCAGTGGATTTTCGAAAAACTGCATGAATAAATGGGCAGTCATTGCTGCTTGGTTGTAGAATCCAGATTTCTACATTCGAAATTGAACCAGAAATGTCTCAAATCCCACTGACAACTTTATCTTTGTCTTTACCCTCATCTTCATCTTTGTCAGTTAGTCGCCAGAAAAATACCAATGAAAAATAGAGTAGGACGTCTCAAGAAGC
>MU911817.1:0-11160 GCA_036418205.1 Ostertagia ostertagi | reverse complement strand
TAGTAGGCTGGGCGAGTGGAGGGCGCGCAGGATAAAAATTTGCCGTTTCAGGGCGTATATACCCCCCCCCCCCGCTCGACGGCATTTTTGGAGGAAAAAGTGGGCGGGGTTTTGATGGAAGATGGAGATGGTGGAGGTAGGGAAAAGGGGGTCGTATCAAATCCACCTTGGGGGAGGGGGGTCGTAAAAATTTTTCGAAAAGTAACAACGATAGGACAGACCCTGTGCAGGTAGTTGTGCTGAGCGGAGTTACCTATGGTCTTTCGTCATGAGACTTTACGCCACTTCCACAACTGACCTTTGTTGCGCTATGTTGGCCACTCTTCGGACAATCTGAAAAATCCTTTTGCCCGATCGTTGATTAGACCGGAATCATTTAATTTTCTCGCTGTGGGTGGTCGTTTGATTGGCATCCACATCGACGTGTAATGACCGCAGCACCACAAAAACCGACTCCAAGTCTCCCATTGGTTTCACAACCGCAACCTTCTATTGAAGGTACTTTCCGGGGTTCGAAAAGCCACAATTCTTTCAGAGAAATTCTTGTTTTCTCCAAAGAATTTTTTCTCATTGTATTCATAGAAAACTCGGGAAATATTCCTCACGTAGTGAGGAATGACGTTAATTCGTGGAAGAGTGTAGACGGTTCTATAAGGGCAAGGCAACAGTGAAACCTTATTCGCTGTAGTCATTCGCTTTCTAACCACAAAAAGAAGACGCCTTACTTGTCAAAAATGATAGGTTGTAGTTTTATGGGTAGCAATGTTCAACTGGCGAGCAACTTATCCGAATATAGGTGGTCTGCCTTACACAAATATCTATAGCAAAACCATTTGTTCTGCGGCGTTTTCTCGACACTGGATGATTAATACAATGTTTTGTGATATTTTGGTTGTGGCAGCTACTGTTTTTTCCCACGCATCCGCCTCATACAGGGGTTGGGAGGGGGGGGGGCAAAAGAACACTGCCGCACGTTGTCAAACTTTTCGCGGCTAATGATTGAAGTTTCACGACAAAAAATTCCTTAGATGCCCCCCATAAGGAAAAGCAGGTCTTCTTCATTCGCTGCTCTCACCGTCCTCAGAATATGTCTGCCATCAACGGGCGGGAAAAGTTATTTTGCCCATGGTGCATATTCGTCGCACAGGATGCCGCTGTTGATAGAAGTTCAGTAGCATAACATTTCTTAAATTTCCCCTTTATCCAGAGGAGACCCGAAAAGACCCTTTCGTGTTCTCACCATCTTCAAAATATGGTTTCAATTTAGCAAGGGAGCCTACGGTGATTGCTGCAGCCCGGAGCTGCAGTATAGATTCTTCAATCAATCAAGTAGTAGATAGCTCTGTAGATGTGAGTATGCAAGACCCCTGCCGGCAGCGTTCCCGGTAACTTCGTAATGCCCCCTTACCCGTGGAAGGCCTGGTTGAGTTAGAACTGTGCATCATATTTCCTCGAAAAAATCTTCTAATCTGCCGCCATGAAGGAGGCCATGAGGGTTTTGATAGGCTGGAGATGCGCTCTTTGCGTACTCACTTGAGGTATTCAGAGTTAGTTTGAGCGAAGATATATTTCCGTTTTAAATGTAATGTACGAATGGCACTAATGTTGGTTCCCCCTGAGGGCATTAGGTGAACTCAAAATATTAGTTCTAATCACTCCATTTTCCTTTCCTAGCGTTAATCTCACGACGTCGGCGGTCCGCTGTTTTTGTTAGGCCTCAAAACGTTCTTCTGTCTTCTTTTCGTTCGTTCATCTACTGCTGACTTCTAGTAATGTGAGCTCTTCCCTATTACGGGCCTTTTCACTTTATTTGGCAATCCTCGTGTTCGCTTGCCTTTATATGCGATCCATCGTCATTCTTATTGGGTGATTAATATATGGTCTTTCCTAGCAGATACGATCATCAAAGTATTGGGTTGGTGTATAATACCGTAGCGTTTTTCTTTTCGAGCTAATCTAGAGAATACAAGTATAACCCAAGAAACACACATATACCGTTTTGAAAGGGCTTCTTCTGCCCTACAATACCATGTTTGGCATTTTCTTCTATACTGTAAGTGTACTCAGATATGGCGCTTAGAAGTTGGAGAATCAAGGTGGGCGAAAATCCATATAGAGAAGAAAGCTGCCAAAATAGGAGTTTTTCGGAATCCATCGTCATCATCGAACCTTACTCCAGTCGACCCTTAATTTCAAATCATATTCACGTCGTACATATTGAAAATAATGAGGATTCTAGAAACGGGCTCAGTACCCTTTTTTGATTTCTAAACCTGGTAATTTCTTGCGAAATGGAACGAAAGTCGTAAATAATGATGAGAAGAACATCACTGATCAGTTTTATGCTTAGCTTTGCTTTTGGGTTTTGCTTTAAACGTTTTTGCCAAATGCGAGCGATATCCCAGACTTAATATAGTTCTCGTCTACAAAAGTTGCCGGCTTTCGCTTGCCAGAACGCAACTGCTAACGAGAAGATATGGCAGACAATCGCTCCGCCGTTACTACTCTTGATTTTCCGATAATATTGAGGTTTTTGTCGAGCGTATCGCTGAAATTAGTTGAGAGCATTTTGACCGTTTCTTTTAGAATGAGCGCGATGAGCGAGTGATTACTACCCCGAATTAGCAAAAGGAGTACACGAGAAATTAGCGGACTGATAGGTGCTAAAGAACCCTGTTTTCTTGCCACCATGCGCGTATTTATGCCCCAACAGTTTCCCTTTTACCAATATCAACCACGCCCTATTGTGCGAACGTCACATCTCATTATCGAGCGTTTAATCCAAAAACTTGAAGGAGATCACACTGATTTCTCCTAGTGGCTACCGAAAAAAGGGCTCGGGCCGTGGATAGATTACTGATTGATTCTATACCTTGATGGCAACGCAAGACGAGTAGGGAGCACTGCGTTTAGTTGCTTTCTATCATGCCTTTTCCGAAAGGGTCATGGGTTATCTCAGCTAGGTATGCGCATAAAAAGATAAAGCATTTGCCGTTGATCAATCCCGTTTTGGGATGCGGCACGCATTCTACTTCCATTTGTACATTCGTAGTGGCATTTGAATGCGATGTGGCCTATACAATGACTTGCGGGGGCCAGCCGATGTCAAGTCAGTGTTTTATCCTCCCAGACAAGGCTCGACTCCGGAGGGATGGAAGGCTTGGTTGGCCTGCCATGACTCAGGCATAGATCCTCGGACCGCGCGCATGGTGAGCAGCGCTACTTACCACCCCTAGGTATACGATAGCCGGTACAATGTCGCTGATAATTCCAATATGAGTTTTTGTGTCTGTATAGGTTTTCAATGTGCTATTAACCACGCTTGTGCCTTGATTATTGAATAACACAGGCTGGTGCCGGTTTGTTGGTGATGTGTGTCCTAAGATATGCATTTCTAATCATTCTGACGAGCACATCATTTCAGGAACAGTTCGACATGTGCACGATTCATGAACATGACGAAGAAGAGTACTTGTAGTTTTTCACTGCTCACCTGCAGTCCGTCGTTCCGTTCATTGACCAGGCCAAACGGGATCCATTCGGGTCGTCCATTAGAACGTTTCCACACTTTGGAGAGGGTTGGGTAGTATGCGTGTTTATCACCATTCTTGTATCACTGTATACTTTTTTGTTGGCCTGTTCATTATTAACTCCATTACATCGATGATCGATGTGCTGATCAAAACTTATCACTGTTGCGCCTTATCGGATTACCTTAGTGGGTTATTCGGAGTTTCCCTGTGTACGTACGTTTACATGATGTGTTTACCTAAGCGTGTTTTATCATTTATATTGTGAATTTCTTCCTCCATTCAGCGCTCGTACTTGTCCACGATCTCTTGCCAATTGTCGTTTTCCGGTTAGGCTATTCATTTCCGTTTGATTTATTACTTCGATTCTTTTTCGTCCATAGAAAGTGCTACACGCCAAATTGGCAGCATTCATATCCTTGATTTTACATTGTTTCTTTATGTTGACGGGAAGATCATTCGACAGCTTTGTTGATCCCCGTCGTACTCGGTTCCTTTTACTTGTTATGCAAGATAACCCCCACTGAGCAGTGAGCTTTCACGGGACATCTAATATATCGCTTCTGTCTGAGTATGACTACGGTATACATATATTCTATTTCAGTGTTCTTGTACTGGCAAAGAAGACAGTTTTCTTGATATACAAATATGCATTGCTATCTTAGAAGACCTGAAAATCAAGAAAAACAAGTAGTTGAAGCACTTGGTATTTCTACCAGTTCAATAAATGAAAACACAATGCCAAGCGGTTGTTCACCCTCTGGCTCCTCTTCCTCCGATGAGACTTAGGACAACTACAAAAATCGTGAAGTAAGGTACCCTCTATTTCGGAAGACGAGAAGAGCGTCGAGTGCAGTGACGACGACCATTGACCCAAGTGACGGCGACCAAAAGGAAATCACTTTTTTTCTCGGCCGTCGTTATTTGCGGTGTGTGGTCTGCACTTCTTGATACTTCTTGGCTCTTCTCGTCTTCCGAAATAGAGGGTGACATGATTCACTGGTCACAGTTACGGTAACGCCTGCGAAAGTTTTCGTTGCCCATGTAGCGCTAGGCGGAAGTGGTGTAGTGACAAGTGGCGCGCTCACCACGCGAGCGGTCCGGGATCAAATCCTGGGTCGTGAGTCGCCCGGGCCAACCAAGCCTTCCATCCCTCCGGGGTCGGTTAATTGGTACCAGACTTGTCTGGGAGGATAAAAAACACTGACTTGTTTTCTTTTTCTAATGCGATGTGGCTAAAAACACTGACTTGTACATCGGCTGGCCCCCGCAAGTCATTGTATAGGCCACATCGCATTCAAATGCCACTGCGAATGTACAAATGGAAGTAGAATGCGTGCCGCATCCCAAAAAGGGATTGATCAACGGCAAATGCTTTATCCTTTATCCTTTATATTGTAGAGCTAAAGTTAGACAGTAAGAATCGCTTTCAGGTATGCGGATGGAGATAGTGAGAGCTGCGTGTAAGTGGGCCCACAATAATGGCCAGAACCCGAAATGGACCCTTGCTCCCTCTGGACGATGGTATTCAATGCGCAATGCGTGTAATAACCGCGAATGTATGGAGGACTACGAGGCGTAGGGGTCGACGGTAGGCCATCTACAATGACAGCGAATTATGGTGAGTGACGAAAGCGCTTGGAGGGACAAAGGCTAACTTTGATACTTAGAGAAGGCAATTTGGTGTGTGTAAGCCGCAATGCTTCTTCGGCAGATCGTTACCATCATTCAGTTTTATTGTACTCTCAGCCGGTTGAAGGTTGCAGTTCCCACAAAAGTCGGAAGCGATCTTCGGTGAACATTGTTTTTCACGGAAAGTTGTGCGAAATAATCTCAAAAACAAAGAGCTAGTTGCCGAAGGATGCGAAGCGAGGAGACTTTCAGACGTGAAATTTTCAAGGTGCTAGAGGTAGCTCATGCTTTCTCCGTTGACAGGTGTAGAGCATCTTAGAGCTTTCGCGGGGAGCGTGGTTGAAGCAAACACCAATATGATATGCGTGCTCTTAGGCTTTAGGAGTGGCAGCTGCGCAAGCGCCTGCCCGACCCGCGGTATCACGAATATATATAGTTCATGTTTCATGTTTCTTCATATTCCTTAAGGAAGCCTAAAACTGTGCCCATATATAAGGTTACCTAGCGATGGGGTGGGAACATGCAGCGCTGTCTGCAACCAAGATTCAAAGCACTAGTCGACAAAAATTGTGCGCCAACGATTCCAAAGGATACTGAACACAAAAAGGTTTGACGCTCAACCAGTGTCAAACGAGGAGTCGAGGAAAATTTTGTTTCACGACACCTCCCCAAGAACTTTCCTTGTAGAAAATCCCTTTTGTCTCATGTAAGCCCACGCTGGGGTTGAATTTTTTAGAAGAGAAAGTTTTTGGGAAGGTGTCGTGAAAGTTGTTCAACAAGTAGAATAAATCGAAGCGAAGATCACTAACAATTAATTCTACAAAGAAATGAAGAAAAAACAATGAACTAGCCATGGAAAATATTAAGAGGAAAGAATGACCAGCCTGTGGTATAAAATGCTGCGGGTGACCGCTGAAACAACTTAGCCAACTCCACAAAGGAACACGTTGGAATTTGGACACGTATTCAAAAGATTTCCTTCAAAATTTTCAGTCTGAAAGTAGCTTTGGAAGCTTTCGACAAGCTCCTTTTAATCGTATAAGAGAAAGGTCTGAGCAAGATGTATATCGGACCAGAAGGAGGCGGTAGGTGTGTATATTGTGGGCGGGTCAGGACAAGACCACCTCCGGAGGGGAACATTTCACATGGGAAGGTCCCGACAAAGGTGTTCCACTGCAGTAGTTTCCAGTTTCTGAACTCCGGTGTTCCAGAGCTTCATTGCTTATAAGTTCCAGTGTCCCAGTTGATATCGTTTCTCGTTCCCTTTTTCTACTCCTGTTTGTTCTCCCCTACTTGGCGGGGAGGGGGGCTCTCGTCGTGTTCGATAATCTCACGTAGCGCCATTGTGGCGCTCGGCTGGTAAGGGGCCTACAAGGCCCTTGAAGAGAGAGGTGAGTACAGCTCGAACCGGAAAGGTCTGGGGGCCCTAAGGACGGGTGGGGGGGCAGGAGGTCTAGGTTGACTCGGGAGCGCCTGTATGGGCGAGTAGAAGGCGACCCTTCGTCATTAGGCCGGAAATTCCACAGAGCGTCACGGTGCACTTATAGTGCCCGTACGTGTCTGATTCCAGTTTACAAACAACCGCACTCGCCACCACTTAATCATTCGTTCGTTAAGTTGTTGTTTGTTGTTTTTATTGTCCAATAAGCAGGATAAAGGATAAGGGCGGAAGTGGTGTAGTGACAAGTGGCGCGCTTACCACGCGAGCGGTCCGGGATCAAATACTGGGTCGTGAGTCGCCCTGGAAGTAGGAAGCGTGCGGATTCAAAAAAAGTGATCGAACGCGCGTAATACTTTATCCTTTTTATCCTTTAAATAAGCAGCCCTGAAAGCATTTTGCGCGACTTATATCGCAAGGTTCGACTCAGTCGTTACTCGTCGTAATATTGTCCGGGCCTATGACGGTTTGAGCATTACAACTTAAAGGAATTGTCCTAAGAAAACCTGCCTACACACTCACCAGAATCTGATACCTTGGCCCCAATGCTCCACGAAAATAACACAAAAACGGAAAGAAGCCTGGTGCGGACAAAACAATCACAACAACTGGGGAGCCTATAAGAAATTTGTAATCCCGCCGTAAAACTGCCACAACTGTTAGCGTTGGGGAGTCAACACGCACAAATGTGTTGAAAGCGTGAACGGTGAACGGGTTTCATGTTGAACCTTTTCCCAAAAACTTACACGTGGCTCGCACCAGCCATGCACTTCGTCACAAAAGCACTTCCGGTCCTACCCACCGTGGCAGATGCCGACCAGCAGATGTCGGGATGGGATAGCCTTCTCGTGGACGTTTCCTTTCAATTTTAATCCAGAGGGAAATTCTTGAAGTGCAAGTTTTTCAACTTCTCAAAGCCACAACTTTCCTCAAATCCCTGAAAATCTTGAAAGTTAATAAAATTTTGTAAGCTGAAGATTTGGTCTATTTATTAGTTATTGAAGTGACTTGATTCATTCGGTGGGTCTAAAATGGCTCTGGTGAGGATTTTATTCGGCTGATTGATTCTATTCGTAGTTGATCTCTCAAACTACCTACGGCTACCGCACCTTTGCTCAATGTTTACTCCAGCACTTAGGACCCCTTCCTCTTAGCAGGCCGAATACGACCCGCGAGGACTCCGCAACGTCCGCTTAACCCTGCTCTCAACCTTCGCGAATGCGCCAAAATCTACCCTTCCCACCCCAGTTGTTCTGATGGATAGACAGCGATTGCTGTGCCACCATACGTACATCGTAGGGTATAAAACAATTGGCAAACTGTTCAGCTATTCTAGAAGTACAAACTAAGAGGCCGAAAGAATAGTAGAATTGTGAAAATTAGTATACAGGGTGGCTACTAAATATTGGCGCATGGTTAATTGACCATATTTCCAAAAAGAGAATCTATTAAATCTTCAGAAGTTTATCTTTATATACAGTAAACATAACAATTCATTACTAAGAAGATGCTCGGAAAGAAGTCCTCCGGCGGCGATACAGGCTTCAAGTCTCTTCTCAACTGACATCACCGTGGGCCGCAAGCAGTTTTCGTCGAGTTACTTCAACGCTTCCTCCTAGGAAGCCTTCAGGAAGTCCAAACTTCGATGTTGCCTAGAAGGCATCTTCTGCTGCAGGAAGCCCCACACCGCAAAATCCATTGGGTTCAAATCGGGTGAGTTAGATGGCCAAACATTTGTGACCAGTAACCTGGAAAATGGCGGTCACAGAACACCAGCGTAGATTTTGCGGCATGGGGAGGCGCCTAGTCTTGCTGAAGAAGGCACTGACATTTGCTGGAGGTCGAAACAGTCCATGGAACGAGCACATCACGTAAAATTGTTTCCTGGTAGATCTGGGCGTTAATTTTGACGGATTTGTCCACAAAGACAAGCGGTGTCTCGGTGTCGGAAGTAATTCCTGCCTAAATCATGACAGATTTTGGAAATCGGCTCCTTGTGTGCGCACGACGTCGAGCAGGATGCCTGCTAGCCGGATCCAACAATTGCCTGTCCTTTTGAGAATTGTGCGCCAATTCCAGTGTGATGATCTTCTCGCGTCACGTTGACGTCACTTACTTGCGGCCCACGGTGATGTCAGTTGAGAAGAGACTTGAAGCCTGTATCACTGCCGAGGGAGGCCATTTCGAGCACCTTCTTCAGTGATGCATGGATATGTTTTACTGTATATAAAAATAAACTTCTGAATATGTAATAGTTTCTCTTTGCAAAAATATGGCCAATGAACCATGCGCCAATATTTAGTAGCCACCCTGTATTACGTGGGTAGATCGCTGCCCTCTCCCAACAAGCTCTCGTAAGGCAGTGACCTTTGAATGACACACACATGGTGACGGTGCGTTACTACCGACACTAGCAGTCATACAGCACAATGACAAACGCATTCTCATGACACACGTAATACCGGTGACTAAGTTGGCTCGAACGGCGTTGGTACCGCTTCGAAACTGGTACGTGAAAAGTTACTCTTTTCACGAGAGAAGTGACGAGTGTTCAAGTTCGAAGTGGAGTCAAACGATTAAGGTCATGGTCCGGGAAATGGAGGGAGGTAGGGGTACAAGTATATATGTGTTGTGTGTCAAGTGAATGAAAGGTGAAGAAAAAAGCAGGAAATACCACCAAAAAATCCAAAATGAAAAAATTTGTTCTTCTTTAGGTGTTCACAGCCAAGGGTTGAGAGAGGGACGTGTTTGGAGTGATTACAGCAACTGCTTTTTCCGTGCCATCAGTTGGCAGGGACATAAAACTCAGCAATGAAAGTTGATTGGTGCTGGTATATTTACTCTTTTCTTTATCTGTATTTTTTTGCTTGCTTCCTGTCTTATATTAGGTCGGTCCATAAGTCTTGCAACGAATTACATTTGATGATAGGAAGTTTTTGTGAGAACTCCAAAAAAAATAACGACAACATGTTTGCTTACAAAGCATTCACTTTTGCAATGTAATATGAGGAAGAGACACAGCGAGGAGAGGGAGAATGGGAGATAGTACGTCATACGCGAGAGAACGCAGAGAGCACGTATGCCGTGGTAGATCACGCTGGCGGCGGGCAAGGCCTTAACGCCATTGCTGCGCACTTTTTTGTCGGTGTAGTGTCACACCCTTAGTGCTTGGAGAGCCTACTATCGCACCTTGGAAGAACTTCTGCTGGTTGCCTAACCCTGACTCATGGCTTTAATTCTATAATAAATATTTTCTCACGATCATCTAAACAAAAGCACGCGATTGGGCTTCCCTACGTGGTATTTGGAAGGTCACATCTTTTTTGTGGGACCCAATGGTGTTGGGCGCCGAGAATGCTGCGTCATTAATTCTTGCTTCGCCTTTTCAAATCATCCCGACAGTTGTGATAAGCCACTATCCGTAGGAGGCCTCTATTTGAATTGTAACGTACCCTGGTGTGGTGGGATCACTCTGACACGATCAGAAACCCTGACTGGATCTGCCAGCGGAGAAGTTTCAGTGCAATGAAATGGCTAGGGCCTCTGAGAGATCTTCCATCAAATATGATTCAGGCGACTAAGGGGGATTTAACAAGCTAATAAGTAACACACCACAACACTAAGCGTTGCAGTTCTGTAAGAATTCCTCGCAATAAGTAAGAGCAAAACACGGCTGTGTAATCTAACGACTTTACTGCCTCACAGTATTGCCAGCTTTTTACTAGGCTTTTTGGGTATAGTTGCGAAGGCGTCACAGTGGCCGCCTCGCCTTCAAGCAATTCATCTTTAGACAGTGAATTACTAGAAGAAAATCGGCTGCCCAGGCTACCCGTACTCATTCGCGTCTGAATGCGGTGAAGATCGTAAAGTATAATAATATTTCAGACACGTTCACGATGTTGCTTTAAACGCACCACAAGTGATCTATTCTTGAGGACAAGATTCAGGATTAAATTGTTGAGGAAGTTCCACGAAAATGTGAAAGTAGTTGTGGGAAGTGGACCGCCAGTGGAGAAAAAAGGAAAAAAATCGTGAAATACGAGCCTTTTGCTCTACGCTGCGGAGAAGTTCAAAAGGCCGGCAGGGAGATGAGAGATAATGTGAGCGCGGAGAGCGGTAGAGAAGTCCGAGTAGAGAGAGCATAGCAGATCAAGTTGCGACGCAGACAAGATATCGAGCGGTGGGCGGAGCGTGTCGCAACAGGTGGAGCGTGTCAAAGTCCTTGGCCTAGCGTCTTAGTGACGCGTTTCGATGCAGGAACGTGGCGCGCCTGCAGTTGCGTCCCACGCACTTCTAGCCACATAAGGTCTTTTTAAGTGGGTCTGAGTCCGAATCTTGTCTTTGAAGCGTCTTTTTATGTGATACAATCTGTGTTATGGGCATCCTCCCTGAAGCTTGACAGATGAGGCAGCTGAGGCCAGTTTGAATAGCAATGCGCTTCTGGGCGCCTCTTACAAACTGCCTTTGGTTAGTTTAATGTGAAATCTCATCCTTCTAATTAATGCCGTTTAGACAAAAGAAGGAGCTACTCTAGCAGATCGGAACGCTACTTTTTTACGA
>MU911816.1:12843-29446 GCA_036418205.1 Ostertagia ostertagi | reverse complement strand
TACATAGAATGAAGCTTGGGATGGGGATAATTTAAGTTCAAATTAAAATCACAGCATGCTCCTGCTACGGACCAACATTAGCGCAAACTCGTGAATCCCAGGCAAATGAACTTTCCAAAATTCAGGTCATAGTACCGAAGTGTCGCTACAATTTTAAACGGCCACTGCGACCTAATGTTTTATGTTATACTATTATTGTTTGCTTTCCCTCCCGCAAATTTTGCGCTACAGTACGTGTTGAACTTAATTCGTGTGTTAGGCGATTCAGGGGAAATTTCTCAAGTAACTTATTTAGGGGGTAACATCATCAAGAAGAAAGGGTGTAAGTGCACTCATCAAAAGATCTTGGCGTGCTTGATCCTCTCAAAGAGGATTCTATTTTTCTATTTATATACCCTTCTAGAGATCTAGGACCGGGCGATTTGCTTTGTTGAAGCTTTGGATTTTCTCATAAGAGGATTCCCTCTGATATTTTGAGTAAAGTTATATGTAGCAGGAAGTGAAAACAGGAACCAGTGAGTGAAGACATTCGTGACGATAAAATATTTCAGACGCCGTCGATCTGAGCTGCTGCCTCCGAGAGACAGTGGGTCATCAGCTGGGACGACGTGCTCTCATCGCCAAAGAGCTTGATGTCCGTGTCGCGAATCAAGTCAAAGCGCTTCTTCCTCTTCTTCCACCTGTACCATCCGAAAGTCCGCCTCGTCGCGTCATGCCACCTCAGTTAATGCAGTCAAGAGCCTTGTAGTACTATTCAGTCTTCAATCATTACCCTTTTACCTAGCCATTTCACATTGTTGCGATAGCTACTGTACCTTTGTGAATGGTTGGATTTGTGTAATTGCTCCACAGGGATTAGTTTTACTGATCATTTCCTTCAAAATTTTTATGTCTTCCTTTATTGCTTATTCGGTTTTAGCTTGTATTTCAGAGCGGTTTGTTTTTTCGTACTCTTTGTAAATGACTTATCTGAGACCTAGGCGACTCCTTTTTGTTTTCAATGCTGAGGACTAGGTGTATCGGTTTTCAGTGGTCGAATTTAAGTGTGTAGGTGTTTCATTTGCTGCACCAACTAATTCTTCTAAACTGAACGTTTCACGCCAGTGCGCTCCGAATGAGAAAACATCGTTGTGGTTTTCTTCTATGTATTGTAATCATAATCTATTCATTCACCAATTCTTTGATGTGTGTAATGTCCCCTGAATCGAGTACAATGATCTGGTATATGCTCCGTTTGTGTTTTCCAATTGCTGATAAATTGATTTTATTTGAATGTCCAGCATTATTATCATGAAGGTGGAGCATCGACGTGATATTAGTTACGAATATTCAGTTGTGGGGTCCTGCAGGACGTGAGATTTCGTGGAATTCATCAAGGGGAAGTTATCGCTAAAAAAGTCTGAGTTCATGAAATTTGTTAAGTATTGTTGTGAAGTTAGTAGGTGCGTGCTGCAGACTGACTGGTGGTATTATTACTAGGAGTTCTCATGGATCATCTTGAAGGACATGTAATCACTCGAAAAAGGATAAAGGATAAAGCATTTGCCGTTGATCAATCCCTTTTTGGGATGCGGCACGCATTCTACTTCCATTTGTACATTCGCAGTGGCGTTTGAATGCGATGTGGCCTATACAATGACTTGCGGGGGCCAGCCGATGTACAAGTCAGTGTTTTTATCCTCCCAGACAAGTCTGGTACCAATTAACCGACCCCGGAGGGATGGAAGGCTTGGTTGGCCCGGGCGACTCACGACCCAGGATTTGATCCCGGACCGCTCGCGTGGTGAGCGCGCCACTTGTCACTACACCACTTCCGCCCTTCACTCCGATAATGCTTCAATAGATTTAAGGGTGTTGCCTATGTATTGGTTGCGCTGCGCAGTCTTTGCTCGCTCATGTCAAATAGCGTTATCACTAACATTAAGTTGCTTTCAAGGTATTGTAATTATCGGGGTATAATCCTTAAAAGTCGTTTTCTTGCTGTATTCTTAAATATATACTTATTCTTTTCACGCTTGCACTTCCTTTCTTTCTTAAAGGCCTACCCCAGGATCACATTGGTGTGGCCCATGTGCACGAATGTGATTGTACTGGTGGGAAGTGGGCCGGCAGTAAAGAAAAAAGGAAAAGAATCCGTCAAAAACGCTTAGGTTAAGGGCTCACTCACCTTCCTGATCGGCTGTGCTAAGGGAATGAGAGACTAAGCGCGGAGAGGAGAGTATGAGGCGAGAGAGCACTACAGATGAGAGAGCCAGACAACAGCCTGATAAGAGAAAAAAGTCTGCAGCTTGGGCAGCTTACTTTGCAAGGCCCAAGCGCTCTTATCGGTCGGTTTCCGTGCACGAGGAACGCCACATCTGTGATTGTCCTCTAGGGGTCTATACTAGTGACCGAAGAGAAGCGTTCACACGAACTCTGCCTGGGTTGTGCCTTTAAAGGTAGCGATTACGATACAGTGGCGTGGAAGCATATGCACCACACGGATCACTCAGTTACTTGGCTGCCAGGGAAGCGAGGTGTAGCGCTTTCACGACGAAGGTTCGCTGGTTGCTGAGCAGGACTTCGAAAGCACTCCGCCCCCAAAAGCGATCCGCCCACTAGTTTACTTGGTGATTTGGACGAGCTGCGTTGCCAGCAGCGGCACAACTGGAGCAACTCGATTGGAGTGTGGTTTGGCATGGTGTACCAAACGCGTTGCGCTGAACTTGTTCATACGTCCCGTTTCTGAGCTGTTACCTGTTCATGAGTGAAAACGAACGGCCAAAAAAGGGGGTCCCGTTTACGTTTTTCTTGACGGATTTTTCCGCTTTTTTGCCACTGGCGTACCATTGAGCAGCACCACGTCTCTTCTAAACCCTACTAGAACCTATCGTAATCAATGCCTTTAAGTTTGGAAGACAAGTACAGGTGACTATGGACATTTCTCATGATACAGTATTTTTAAATTTCTGTTCTATCTCTAAAACATAAGTCTTCAGCAACTTTAGCTTTCCTGAATTCCTGAAGTAGCATTGACACAGACCGCTCTTTTCTATTGACCGGCTCTTACGTATTAGATTCGGAGGTAATGGAGTAGCCTCGCAAATAACACTGACACCAACCGAAAAAAAAAAAACGTAATTGGTTTTTTTTTGAAAGTGGTGTGATTATTGATTGAATTTCCCGGTTTCAAAACCAGTCCATAGTTCTCCTTGCCCAGTGAGATTGCTTCAGGCTTGGACAAAGCAATTCATCAGTGAACGTGATTGCATGTGAAGTGGTAATAATTGCCGACGGAAACCCCGAAATTATTTTAGGGTGGAGCTATGCAACAGGGAGAGTATGGATAGAAGAAGAAATCCGTTTTGTCCGTGACGGCAGATCAGGTATTTTCCTCGCAGAGGTAGCCACCGTTGATGAAAGTTTGACGGCAATATCCTCCTCCCTGAATAACCTCACCGTCTTCAGCATATGACGTCATCTGCCAACGCTGTCAAGCTCAAGGAGGCGTGTCTCAATTGTTCCAGCTTGAGGGAATCTTAGTGATGACTGGTGGCGCTGTTTGAGCAGTAGTTCTCGAATGTACAATAATGCTTCCCAGCGTTTTCAAAGCCAACGAGCCAGCTGGGTGAGCGTGCGGACGACTGCAATCCCTCGTACCATTCCCACTCGGAGCTGTTTCAGCCCCTAGTCAAGAACGTAGGAAGTGTGACTGAACAAAAACACCTTGGAAGGCCGCTAGGGAGGTAGCTGAAGTGGGCGTGGTCGGAATCGGCCGAGGATTGCAGTCGTTTTCGACCACGCCCACCCTGCTGGGACTGTTGCTTTAAATAATAAGTATGGATGGCACGATTCTGTCGAGTAACCTTTCGTTGATTCGGACCGCGCCACATCGTGCCCTGGCAAATTCTTTTGATGAGTCGTGATGCAAAAAGGCCGTTATGAGTTTTTTGATGGTGCTAGAGAGCCACCTTTCGATTTATCACCTGTATCACCTGTCGTCCCGTTGATCGTCGATTTGCTCGAGCGGGCGCCAGCAACGTCTCCATTCGTCCCTGTCGCGTGCTAGAGTGGTCCAGTGGATCCTCCTTGCTCGAGGGACACGAAGTCCATCATTCCTTTCGTTCAGAGCTTTCGTGAAGAAGTCTGACCATCGGGCCGGCGGTCGTCCAGGTGTTCGTTTGACGTCCCGAGGGATCCAGTCGGTAACCGCTCTGGTCCAACGGTCATCGCAAAATCGCATGACGTGTCCGGCCCACCTTATCTTCGATTCCTTGGCGAAAACGGCAGCGTCCCTGATCTTCGATCGTTGGCGTAGTTCGGCAACTCCGGATTCCCCTCTGCACTTGCGTGTATAGGGTTACTCCTCGATTTTATTAGGGAGTATTTTTTTGAGTTTACCCTGTTGTGATCAATTCCGGTTAAATGTGAGGGAATAAACTGAAATGCGTTTCTGTTCTTTTTCTGTCTTTTTACCTGGCTACAACTTTTCAGAAGAGCGTTACCACACAATGAAACATTTATTGTCTGTCGTGGGCCGACGAAACCACATTCAGAGTGTTCGATAACGTTTTGTACTTTCTGTGACTGGCACGATGAAGTGGCGGCGTCAGCTCAAGCTGTCGGTTAGTCGAGAGAGGCGGTTCTTGCGCACACGGCACTACTCGACGGACCAGGAGATTTGGCGCACGCATTGATGGTGGATGGATGGTGATGGCTGTGCTGGTGAAAAGGATGTGGGGGTGTTTGCCGGCGACCAACGACGACCCTTCGACTTACCGTTCGGGTTCTGAGATAGGCGGCATGCGAGCATATTTGTAGGACGAATACAGTCGCTGGTTAGCGGCATCTAGTGCGACTAATTCTAACCCGAGAACGGCAATTAATCTAGGCAGAGCATGTCGAGTCTTCATCGTCGGTCGCCGACATTGCGATGGACCCAGCTACGAGGAGGAGAAGGAGATGTGGGCGGCTACACGGCTACGCGCAATACACAGCAGGTCGGAAAACGACGATGGAAAGAAATTGGAATATAAAGGAGGAGAGGAGATCATCTTCGCTGAGATCGGACGAGGTGATCGTAGTTGGAGCGTCGACGGAATAGGCGGGCGCCCGCCGCTCTAACACACTATCAGGACAGCAGCAATTCGACAGCACGGACCGGTAGATAGGAGAGAGTAGGGCTGAAATGGATCAATTTTAGAGAAAAGTCAGGAGCAGTTTTGTTTGATAACAAGAAAAGTAGAAAATAAATTTATCACAGTAAGATTGGGTTGCGGGCAAAAGCTTCTGTCCCAGGCGGGAATCGAACCTGCACCTCAACCAGCAAAAATCAAGCAAGTCAAAATTTCAATTAAATGAAATATTTAGGTCGATAATAAGAAACACTTTGTTCTGTCGCCTATAGGTGTTCTTCATGCCCAGGCTGGGCTGTCTGGAAAGGCTTTCAAGGTCGCCATGGCCATTCAAGAAGAGATGTATACGCCTAGATGTGCCTTTGAACGCTGATCTCAAATCTACCTTCCAAATCTGCTAAACGATTCTCTGAACGGAGTTATGAAGCAAAACAGCGCAACGGTAGTGGTCGGAACTCACGTAGGATCGGTCCCTGTTCGTATTTACTGTTTTCGTTCTTTAGGAATTAGTTGTTCAGGGTGCTCGAGTTTAGCTGTATCCATGAAGAATGGAAAGCAGTGAACACGATAGGGGACCGATTCTACGTTTCATCTGTAAGTCCCGGCCACTACCGTTGCACTGTTTCTTCGCAACTCCTCTCAGGGAATCAAGTAGCGGATTCGAAAGGTAGATTTGAGACCAGCGTTTGAAAGCACATCAAGGCGTACACATCTCTTCTTGAATAACCATTTCGACCTGGGACCTTTCGAGGGGCCCAAGCGTGCCATAGTACGGGAATTCAAATGCCATTTCTGCTTAGCCGTGGCCGGCCACGGCTCCCGGTTATTACGGTATTCAGCTTTACTTATTGGAACAGGGATATGTTTACAAGTTTTTATGGAGAGGGTTTTTCGTGATGAGCCATTCAGTGCACATTTGGTTTGTTGTGTCAATAACATCCATTTCTCGTGTGGATGTTCGCTCCGCTTCACTGACTATTATCGGCGCACCGGCCTTATCACAGGAAGTGGATTATTCTTTAACGGCTAGTAAATGACCTAATGAGAACAGAACCAGCAGCCGGCCCCACTGCAAAATAGGGCGCTAAAGAGGGCGCTCGAAAATGATGACAGTGGGTCGATTTCTCTTCTTCTGAATAGGACCTTTCACACATGGGCTCAGCAAGCATCGACCAGAGGACGCGAAAATTTCGGCTTTCATGACAACGCGATAGCTCGACCACTTGGGGTCCCCAAACCCATCTCCATCTTTTGGTCCTACTCCTACCCGAAATATTTAGTAGGATCTTTCCGAAAAAATCTTCACACCCCAGCTACACCAGTCAGAGCTCCCGTTGCCAAAAATGCATTGTCAATTCATCCAATACGGACTTTCCATTGCATCTCAAGCAAACGGCCAAATACTATAAGTCTGCTAAGAAATACTTAGCATTACTTCACTTAGCTCAACAACATCCACGTGAGAACTATCTCACCGTGAATCACTCGAAGAAGCAGAATCAATAATAGAAATCTACGAGCTTATGCTAGTGTAAATTGTTTCCCCCATCTCCATTGCAAAGTTAGCCTGCTAGTAGTACTGCCAGCTTAGGCCCATTCAGCGCCGGTCATATCTAGTGCTACTCAATGAGTGCTACTAAATACTTAACAGGTGGCAATTTAAAGGAAGATTTGTGTATAAGAACGAAGGTCGAAGAAGGGGAAAATTGCCTAGTGGGGAGACAGGCGGACCTCCTGAGGGTGCGGACTGACACGCAATTGGCAGCGAAAGATTTGACCTCGGCGATCTAGCATGGCTCACTCTTGGCGCAGTTGGCGGGGTACGCCCACCGACTATCTAATCACTCGCCGCAGGTCTATACGTGGCGAGTGATTAGATAGCAGAGAGAGCGTAGTGTTGCACAGCGATGAGAGCATCAATGCTCAAATCAACGGGCAAGGAAGGGGTCCCATTTCTCGGGTTCTGGGCCGTTTCTCATGGTTCTTCCTTCTTTCGTGTACCACTCACCATCCCTAGGTTAATTTGAAATGGGTTGCTTTTTCATCGTGAATTCTGTCCTTGGGGCGAAGGAAGGCGTGAATGTAACTTTCAAAGAAGCACAAAGGAATGCTTCTGGTTTTGAAGCGCACTACAAATATTGTTTTTATTTTGGAAGAAAATAAGTAGAATACTTACTAAATAAAATATTGTTTGGCTCAGTGCACAAGAGGTGCTTTGTCAGAGTCGAGCAGTCCAGTTGGAGCAGTTTTCTCGCCGGGTTGGACTTTTGCGATTTCCTCCAATACTGGCACAGGACCACTAAACGTCAAAGTCAATTAGATTTTTAAGGCTTATGTAATTCGCCAAAATTTCCCCTCTATTTCAGAATTTGACGGAAATGTATAAGTGTTACCTCGAGTGCGATACTGAAGGCTTTTCTTGGGGATAAATGCGAACAGGTGGTTCATTAGGCGAATTGTCTTCACTCATAAATCCGGCGAGTCTTTTTGATCCAATGCAAGCAGCCAGAGTCGGAATGATCAGTGACACAGCAAGTAGTATTGCACCGGATGCGAACACACAGAAACCTGAAATTGAATGTACACTCAAAATATTAGATTGCTGATATTTCTAGCAACTTGGTAGAAACGGCGCAAATTCTACTGAAAATGTCCCTCCGCGACATTTCGTTATATCATTTCAGAAAATCAGTAGTAACCAGTTGAGTTCATCGACTGTTTCAACCGCTTCTAGTTGTTTCTATGAGTGAATATTTAATAGTACCGTCAGGGCGGACGCCCTTCCCTTGCGTTTTTCACTAATTTTACAGGAACAAGTCCCGTTACTTTGACGGATGGCTTTCGAAGGATTTTGAAAATTTTTGATAAATGTTAACTCGTTCTAGAGCACCAATCATTTGAACGTTTCTTCTTATTAAACTTGCATGAATTTCGAATACGGAGACGGCGCGTGTGTAAGAAAAGGTGTTTTCTCATTGAAGTTGAGAATTGTAACCCAAAGCTGCCAATACGACAGTTGAACCACTTGGAGGTGAGGTGAAGGTATGGCTCCCAGAATGGTTTGTCACTTGTCCAGAACATTTTGTCGATGATGAAACTGGAGGCTGAAGATTTAAGTCGACCGGACAGAGTGGGTCATCTGATAAAAATTGAACAACAACCTATTTTATAATAGAAGAGGCTGTTTTTTTTTATTTACGTGTGAGGCCCATCTGGGAATGAATATGAAATTATCTATCAAATTGTGTTGAAGATTGCGCATTTTCGAATGAACTGAATGAATGGAGGTAATCAAAAATTGTTAGCCAGAGTAAACGGCGGGGAGGTTTCGATCAACCTAATACCTTGTTAATGCCTTACTGCACAGGTATTCTGTAAAGAGTCTAAGGTCCATCTTCGCCAGCGAGCTGAAGCTATTTTATCATGGTAATTGTTCACTTATTGTGAACTGCCCAATCACGTTCCAGTTTTCTATGAAGTCGCAATTAAGTAGCACGAGTCTCTCCATTTTACTCCTGTACTGCATCTGTACATGAGAGCATGTTCAAAGTAACGTTGCTCCTCGCCCTCTTTTGCTAATCAGAAGCTAAAACTGGAACAACCATGTAAGCGTAGATCTCTACAAAACGCTGTATTTTGATCTAGGAAAGCTAAAAATTATGAATTGATCAGAATCCCTTGAAGCACCCACCGACGGTCTTCCAAATTCTCATAGGGTCGCGAAGCATTTCTCGAAGTTTGTCCTGTGGTACGTAGTAGCCTCCATCTTCGTCCTGAAATTGGTTTATATTTGAGATATTGTAGAAATGTACATATCTACGTTTCAAAACACCGCTTCCTATGCTCAAATTAGAAAATGGTACAGGAATTTGTTTTATTTTTAACGCCTTGTCCGGCGTGCACGACGCGTTCTTCTTCCATTCAGAATCGCAGTGGTACGTTGAATGTGATTTGACTGTACTGACTGCATTGACTCGAGGATAAGTATGGGAAGGCAGGCCCATGTACACGTGTTTTTATCCTCCCAGACTAGTGTGGTATCGATCGGCTGGTTCTGGAGAGATTGAAGGCTTGGTTCTCTCCGACAGCGTATGACCCAGGAATTGATCCCTGCATCGTGCCGGAGGTACACATCGCCAACTTCCCATCACACCCTACTCATTATTATATTAGTAGTAATGCTAACTCCTTTGAGTGCTTCCCTCACGAACAATGTTTATCCATTAGTCCACATGGAAGCACAGAGTAGACCGCTTAAACCCAAAGCTTGTAGGAAAAATATGGGAGGCGGAAAATGAGGAATGTGGGGTCATATTTTTTATCCGCTTTGAAGTCCCAGCAAGGAGTCTTGTGACAAATTCCTCACTGCATATGCGTGGGCTGGCGAAACATATTAATGAGACTATGAGGGCTTTGAGGAGTGTAGGGGCTTTTTCGATGATTTATTCGACCACTCAAATTCTATTCGTCTTCTTACGTTACTCCGCCATTTTCCGCCGTTTTTCCTTCATTTTAAGACAAATCGAAGCTATCCATCTACTGTGGAAAAAGTGATGGAATGTGTCCAGCGCGATCCAACACGTTTGATTTACCCCACACATCGGCGGCTTGGCCATTCGGGGTCGTTGAGGCGTTTGAATGCATGGACCATGAAGAACATTCTGCGCTACCAACCGGGCTTCAGGTCTGCGCTACCGTTTCTCTTGACGTGCCTAATGATACACTGCAACCCGCTCAAGCGGAACAAAGTTGCGCCTCGTCTTAGTGGAAGGTTCCGATTCCGCTGAGCGTGAAGTGCGGCCGGCCGGCGCATCGGCAAGTATGACAAATTCACTACCCCGGGAAAGGTGGCTTCTAGAGTATAACTGACACCTTTCCCGTTTGAAAAAAGCTGAGATCATCGGATGGGTAACGTTTTGGCAGTTCGCGCAAAGTTTAATGGATGATACGGTACATAATTTCTTTCCTAGGTTTGGAGGATATCTTATAGCTTTCATTTGAAAATCAGTCCTTCTGGAAGATTGTGAAAATATTATGAAATAGTGTCGGTGTGCGGGGAGAGGGAGTAGGGCCCTTAATTCTTATCATCCAGAGCCCACACTCAGATTGTGTTCGAGTTGTCCCGACCTTTGTTCACATACCCTGAGGCATTATTTAGCAAGTGCCCGTGTTTATGTTTATGTATTCTACCTCGGTGACTTCTCGTTCCATTTCGGCTGTTTTTCGTACAGTGGCTGCTAAAGGAGGATATTCCGCTTTTTTAATTGTTTTCCCACTTCACCCGTGAGAGAGGATATAAACAAGAGGAGCTGGAGCGACGTGAAAACAAACAACCTTCTGGCACCAATGAATTCTTTGATGTGATGCGGAAATAAGTTATTCGATCAGACATGGACGTACTGCTGACTAATGATGGATATTTTTTCGAGTTCAGAATTTGAAGGGAAAATTCGTGCGATAATATTGAGATATCAGTTAAATCCCCCCCCATAAGTGACTGAACTTTTTTACCGCGCCGCCAATATTTCTTAAAAAAAATTTGTGTTATTCCCAGCAAGAGGGTATGTGGTGACCTTAACATCCTTCCATGTTACGGATTCGACCGTCAGAACTCGTTTCTGAGGAGAAATAATGCCTTCCGTTTTAGTTCATCAGTCTACGGAATCCGTCTGCGGCACTCAGCGAAAGATGCCTGTCCGAATATTTATGCAGTCGAAGGTCCAAACAAGCTGAAAAGAGGAGCTGTCGAAAGTGGTTCGCGAGTTGCGCTAGGGCGGTTACACCTTTGGAGACCAACCACGCTCCGGACACCCACTGACCGTAGATATTGAATGTATACAAGAGCTATATGAAGACAACTCATGTCTCAGTAGTAGTTCCTCTTATAGCTAAGAAAAGCAGCGAATGTCGGCTTTTCCTGAGTTCTTTTGACCTTGGGCCAGCGATGGAAGCAAAATGATAGGAAAAGAATAATTTTCTGGTATCGATACAGTGAGGGGGGGACACATTTTGCTCATGTCGCTTTTCGTCGCAAGGACTGCCGTCGTTGACGGAAGTTTGTCAGCAAAATATTCCTCAAATGTCCCTCTATAAGTGGACGCAGGCCCTCCTTCACTGCCCTCACCGTCTTCAGAATATGACGTCATCTGTCATCGTCGTCAAGCTCAAGGAGGTCTACCGTAACTGCTTCAGCCTGAAGCTCTTACATAATTTCGTGAATCGATTTAATGTTGGATAGTTTTCTAGAGACATTAGTTTGACTACTGTTACCCCCTCGAAACCTGCTTTCCAGAAAACGTCGTAATGGTATGGGATCCGTCGACAGCCCCATTGAGCACAACCAATGCACATGTTTCCGGGGCAGGTTTTTCTGATGCCGTCCACGTAGAAGGCCACTATGAAGATTTTTCATGAAATGGAATGTGCTCTTCAATTTCAAGTTGGGCCCATTCGGTTTGAGCAGCAAAGTGTGATTAAATCCATTTGAATGTGGAGGCAAAATGTTTTCGTTTCATTGCCCCCCCCCCCCTCCCTGTATAGTTGCTACAACAGTTTTGTGATATATTGATGATACGATAGACTTTTGGCGCTTCAGCCACTGAGTCACGAAGAAGAACTTATGCTTGCAGACTACATTCATGCCCAGAGAGCAGTAAAATTCTTCACAGCAATGAAATTCATTAACCCTATCCCCAGCAAGTTCAGCATTTATTTCGCTCTAATAAAAACAGTTTGAGCTCTCATTATTGAGACAACGTATGATTTGATAATGGTCAATATACATTACGTAGCCCGTTAATCTGAACCACTGTGCCGTTAGTTAGTTGCTATGGTGTGGTCCAATCGATTTGGGATGCCCGAAGATGTGATTAATGAACTCATGTTTACAAGTCTCATAAATGTGCATGGGAATGTAGAGAAAGGCAATCGCCGTTCAGTCTAAATTTTGTCTTTCCAAACATATTTTTTGCAAGAAAGCCGGCAAAGATGGTGTGAAAGCCTGTTATTTTCAGTGAGATTGTGCGTAGCCTTGAGTTATTCCTTCCACTGAACAGAATAGTTGAAAGCCATTGATGCTTGATTTCACGCAGAAAGGTGATCATTCGGCGGTTCCCTGGAGGGAAGATTCGTTCGCGCACTTTTTCGAGAAATAACTGTTCTCGTGTTACAGAATCGCAGTAAGAAGTCCGATTGTCGTCAGCAGTGGAAAAGCTGGGGTGACATCATATTGCTCTTTCTGCTTATTTGAAGCTTTATTAAGTGCCCATCGCGTAAATTGCATTGCACCGATCAATATGCGCCCTCTGGAACACGCAGGGCATTTCACGTTCGTTCATAATTGTCAAGCACCAGAAGAAGGTGTTTTGCCAAGACTAAGTAGGAGTCAGCCGCTGTTGCTCGGATCCTCTATTGCTGTTAAGGAGTTCCTGTCGGCTGGCTGAACTAAAGGCATGCCAAATCGTGCACTGATGTTTTCACGGAAAGGCTCAACGAATGCTCAAGTCGTAGTTGAATGGTCAAAGATCTCATACTTTCGCTCAACTAGAAATCGCCAGTGGAATACTAAACTTTGGCCAAACCAATGCAGAAAATCACACGATATCGGGGTTTCAGGTTATCAAGAGTACCGCGAAAAAACTGCATAACTCGTGTTTTGTTATTATCCCGCTACATATTCTACCCTCCCTTTCAGAAAAGCGAGAAAGCGTCGGGTGCAGACCATGCACCACAAGTGACGACGGCCAGTCACCAAAATGTTAATGTTTTCTGCCAATGAAATGGTGTACCACTAAGTTGGGCAGTGCTTACCCGCGCAGCGTTTGCGTCAAAGATAAAACACTGAACTTTACATCGCCGACTGCACCCGCAAGAAATTGTAGAGGTCAAAACGCATCCAACTTGTCACTACGCTTCTATGGAAGCATTAAAATGCGTGGCGCATCCCGAAAGGGGATTGATCAACGCCGAGTGTTTCAAAGCCTTTCTGGTCCAACTGGTGCATATGTCAACGAGTGAAAGAGGCATAGTGAGTCGCTCCCTTTCCCAGGAACCACAGCGATACATAGGCAACTTTGTGTCGAATGGTGCTGCAGATGTAAAATGAAATGATTTTCTTCCTCAGCATTCAGCACAACGTAGGTGAGCTTGGAGACAGGTGGAGGGTTTGACTAGTACACCAGTGATTTCAGAACCGTAACCGCAAAACGGTGGTGTCCACGAAGCAAAATCCCCAGGTCTTGGTGGAGAAACAGTGGTTTATAATGAAATTGGGGATGCCGAGTTGACTGAAAATAAAAGCAAGGCAAATCGCCGATGAAGCCCTTGAACAAGAATTCCCTTATCCCTTTTGGAATAAGGGAAAGGCGTTTCAGGACGAGTTGTCTGAACTTGCTGGCTCCGTGGCTCTACTAAAGCCTGAGACGAGGAAAGAGGCTCAAAATTTCCAAAGGTTGAATTCTGCGAAACACATCGCACTGTTTACAGCCTACCCACTCTTCCCTAGGCACAGGTTTAGTGCCGTCGCGCTTGAGGGAAGCCGGCGCATGGTTCATCCCCGCCCCTCGCCTAGGTGTAAACATAGACATGCAGTAAAAATTATTCGAAGGTGGCCAAAGTGGAATGTCTTAGAGGTCGAACAAACAAGAACACTATGGTATTGGCATTATGCCAAGACTTCAAGTGGTAATAATAACTATTTGATTGGAGGGAATTAGTCGGCGAAGTGGGTAATCGTCCATAAATCTCTAAACGATGTACCTACTCCATGCCCTTGTGATTGTGACTTTTAATGGGTTTTGAAGCTGTAGTTCCTAACTGCAGTATTCTTAATCCGGGGGTCATATTCAGCAATGCAGCAATGATAGCATAGCAATGATGGCAAGAAACGACTGCGGAAACAAGGTGGATACTCACCTCGTAGATAACAATCTTGTAAATGCTTTGTTCGAATGCCTCGAGGCCATGTGTACAGATGACATAACCAGCCCGCCGATCAAAAGAAGTAGTCCTAGCACGGTGCAAAGACGGCAGATGAACAGTCCACGTCGTTGAGCAGGTGGTGGAGGAAGAAGGTACCTGAAACCGAAGCATAATGTGAGAGGCGTTTCGCAGGTCTTGCTCTGAGACTGAGGAATCGAAAAGATGTCCAAAAAGGAGGATTCCTGTTTCTTCTCTCTGTGGCATCACAGATGTGTTCTAGCCAGCGATCATCCGAACGCGAGTGATAAAAAAAGCTCTGCAAAAGGCGACATGTTGAAGGTTGTCACTTCCGCCTTGTTAAGTGGAATGGCGTTAGATCTCGCTTTTTTGTGGAACGTGAAGAGTGAACCCGCATCATGGTATTTGGGATCGAAAGCCCTGCCTTTTCATTATGGGGACTAGCGATACTAAGAATTATGTTTCTCTTTTCATACGTCGCCGTCAGATGGAAGAGTAGACAAGAATTGATGTCTCTCTTCGGCAGACAATCACCCTTTGTGGTCTTGCCCCAAGAAGTAAGTGGTTAAGAATTCTTATCACCGAAAAGAAAAGGTAGACATCAAGTAAAAAGACACCCAGTATATAGAGCCGTCCAAATGGCTAGCGGTCGCAGAAGTAGCCCTAGAAGGTGAAGTCGCTCCTCCCCCAGAACACAACCTCATCTGTTTACAATTTTTTGAGCTCACAGGATGAGTCCCATTTCTTAAAGCGTATTCAGTCGTTGCTAGAGTTCCTAATCGAGTAATTGCGTCACATTCACCAAGATAAATAACACCGTAGTGCATCGGCAAACCAAAAGGGTTATGAGAGTGAACCTGAGCCAATAAAGCACGAAACAGTCCGCGTGCAGACACATACCACTAGTTTTACGAACGGAACAAGAGAAAAATGGCTCTTCCCATCTCCTCGACTTATTCTTTCTTTTTTTTCTTTGGGGCCGGTCCGTACTTGGAATATGTGTCTGCGCTCGACGCTCTCCTAGTTTTGGCAAATGAAGGGCATTATATAAAGATAAAATGATTCATGAACACCTACCACGCTCCACCTTGTTCCATTTCTTCTACAGTTGGAGATAAATAGAAATTGTGCAGATAGCACAGCCCTTTTTTTGGCCTGCGTATGCCGAAGCCACGGGGTGCCGACACCTGTCAATACTCAGAAATTACTGATATAGGACTGGAAAACTACAAATTGAACAGCTGAGAGTAAATGAGCAACAATTCTCCTAGATAAGTTGTGCCATTGGGTCAATCACTCTGGAGTAACGGCAGTACTTCCGCCCTTTCCTGACAAACGTCGTGATACTAAGACAAAATGATCATATTCGGCTGCTGACCTCATCGACAAGGGCAGTCGGCTTTGTCCCCGGCGGCGAAAGCTTGTCTTTCTTGCCGCCACAACCCAATCGGAAGCCCGTCATACGCACATCCGAAGAGATTACTGTGACCTATAAAGCTGGGAATCCTTAGTAGCTGCTGCAGCATGACGACGGAGACTCCCGTACACGAATAGATTTCATGAATGTCAGAAAATAATGGGGAATGGGACGCTAATTCTTCACGTGCGACTGAGATTATGGAAGAACATTTCTGTAAGAAAGGAAAACAATTACGTGGATTGAATGACGTAGGTAGGCATAGAGGAAACTGAAGCAGTGGAAGGATCTACGTGAATAGGAAAGTTCCCAATAATGAATTAGAAAAAGTGAAATGCGTATGTGGAAGATGGGGCGGAAGTTCGGTTGGTTTTGCAGTGTTAGAATACCATAAACCTTCAGAATTACTAACACATTTTGCTTAGGGGCCAGGGAGATGAAAAATGTGATCTGGTGAGTGCCACCCTAGATGTGATTCCATGCACAACATGCAATCGGGCTGTCATATCTCACTATAGGTGGGCACTCTTCAGGATTCAAATTTTTATGAGCTGTTCTTCATAATTGAATTGCAGCAAAATAAAAATTCATTCGAAGATCATCAAAGGTAAGGTTGAGTATATTTTTTTTCTATAGGAAAGTGTTGAAGATGCGGCCAGAGAGCACGCATCCCCAAGAAAGTGGTAGCGGAAGGAGGGACGTGTAGAGGCTTCTCTGCAACCACTTGGAGATATGAAATCCGAGTTTCGTCAACCGTTGTTCCCTTCCTTCCTTTTCAGCTGACTGATAATGAAAAAAAGGATAAAGGATAAAGCATTTGCCGTTGATCAATCCCTTTTGGGATGCGGCACGCATTCTACTTCCATTTGTACATTCGTAGTGGCGTTTGAATGCGATGTGGCCTATACAATGACTTGCGGGGGCCAGCCGATGTACAAGTCAGTGTTTTTATCCTCCCAGACAAGTCTGGTACCAATTAACCGACCCCGGAGGGATGGAAGGCTTGGTTGGCCCGGGCGACTCACGACCCAGGATTTGATCCCCGGACCGCTCGCGTGGTAAGCGCGCCACTTGCCACTACACCACTTCCGCCCTAACGATACTTGATAATATTAAAGTTCACTATATAACACAA
>MU911816.1:0-12743 GCA_036418205.1 Ostertagia ostertagi | reverse complement strand
ACAAAGACCTTAGGAATAAGTCGCGCAAGCGCTAGAAAAAGGGATGACTTGGGTGAGACGCGGTACCGCGTCACAATGTCCCACGAGGTGCGCAAAGTGAGACGCGTTACCGCGTCACGCTGTCGTCAACGTGTTAAAATTGAAGGTTTGTTCTTGCTGTGTGAGCAGACAAAACAGCCAAAATACTTCGTGTTGCCCGAAAAGGAAGCGTGAAAACAATGAAAAGAAGCTTTCAGGAAACACGTCTCTCTGAAACTACCTAAGACGAGACATTCAACCATGCCAAGAATTCTGTTCAGGTCTGATGCATGGCATAGCCCTGAACTTGTGATTAGTAAACATTTTTCAATACCTCAATGGTAGACAGATGGTGAAGCTTTATGTAAATCGACAGTTGATAAAACAGGTTGATGAGAGTATTAGGCACAGGGAAGAATATATGGGTCTGAATACATGCACGAATGGTGAATGAACGAATGAATTAATGAATGAACGAATGATAATACAACGATGAACGAACGTGAACACAGAAAAAAGCGACGAGCTGCTCATATCTACTGGGGTGAGGACTAGACTGAGAGGATGAGGATTGGGGTAAGAGTGAATGATAGAAGGGAGGTGTTCGTTGAATCCATTCTGTTTAGTTCGCGGATCAGACAAATGGCAGTGGGGGGGGGGTGTCTAGAGAGATGAGGGGAGAGCTGCTCTCGAGATATGCCTAGCTGAACTGGGAATATAAGCGAAAGTGTGTGGATGACTAACAACTGATCAAGCCAAATGTACAATGCACAAACGATCGAATATCGTGGGAATAAGACTTCGTGGTGAATCGATACGGGTCGATAAATCGATAGTGAATAGTTTGGAGGAGAACATATTTGGACAGGAGATGGACAGACGACGGTAACGCACACAAACGCACTAATCACAAGAGCGCCAGTTTAGCGGCGGCTCATTCAGTTGCCGACAATCTGGATTCCGCTAAGCTCAACGTCGCCCTGAATCTGGAGACCTCCGACCTCATGAGGGTCAATGCGATGAGCGTAGGAGGCAAATCGCTCGCCGTTCACGAAGATCTAAAAAACAGTGTGCATTGACTATCTCTATAGAATAACATATTAAACATAATAACAATGTTGGTAAGCATATTGACAAAAGTGATAAAATATCGACGCAAATCTCGTACAACTCAATTTCAGAGATACTCTTAATTGAAATTAATTCATAAAAAAACCGTGTATTCCACCAACTATTCAAACTCAACCTTCCTAACTGTAGCACTAGAGAAACATGTTCACGGCTTTAGTGCTCTCTTATTACTGAATATTTTTTAGTACTTCTGAAAATCGTTGTTTACTGTCAATACCGACAAAAATTAACGGCAATGAAGTATCCTCTCGGCTTACTCATAAAAAAAGAGAAAGGTAGGGGTTCCATAAAAAATGATAAACGAGCTTATGGGGTCGTGAGAGGATAAGGGTCAGCGCTACCAAATAGCCTTTTTCAAGCTGATAAGAAGGGACGATAAAAAAGGAAACAAACTTCTGTCTGTAATCGATTTTAAAGGCACCGCACACGGAAAAATTGTGCCCCATCGTTACGAAAAGTTAACACCACTAACACAGCATTTCGTGAGGATAACAAAGAATGGCGCAGTAACATTAATTTTGGTATCGTGTCCAACAAAAAGGGAAACTATACGAAATAATTGAAAGACATGACAGCTGCTGGTTGTTCAGAAACAGCACGCACAAATGTGTTGAATGTGAAAATGTGAACGAGTTTCAAATAGTTCACATTTTCACATTCAACACGTCCATCACAAAAGAGCTAGGCCGCCCTCAAAACATCCTGACTCCTCTGTCTCTTCCCCTCGTTGCAACAAGACGAACTTTTTCAAAAAAAGCGAAAGCTAATTCTTTTAAAATTTCATTGTCTCTTTTTTGCTAAAGTTCTTAAAGCACAGCCGCTCGAGTTCTTAAACGTAGCCTTCTCTGGGAAAGAGAGGAGATTTCTCGTTAACAAAGTTTTAAAGTGAGGGGAAGTTTAATTAGACCTCAATTCGAGGTTATTCAGGAGAGGTATCTCTTAACCTCATGGAGTTGAAAAGTACGCCAGTCGAGAAGCTAGACATAAAAGCTCAACGTAATGAATCCGAATTTGAATTGGATTCCAACAAGGGTTTGTGCAAGAATGGTCGCGCTGGTAAGCCAATACTTATGTATGTGACGAAATAAAAGCTGTAAGTGAACTTACTAGTTCCCAAAAACGAGCTAGTTTGAAGGGACTTATTTCCCATTTCCCCTAATAGGATGTTAGCATTCAGTCGTTCGTCCTTCATCGTTGCTCATTCGATACCAACTTACATTTTGACGCGTTTCCCCGCACAACCCACTCTTACCACAAAGTTACAGTTCCAGCAATATCGAAAATGGCCAACAAGAAAATCGACAAAAATACTCGAAAACCGTCACGAAGAATTGAAAATTGCTTTGCCTGTACTTTTTCTCGGCGCTCATGAGCTTATGTCAGCTGGGAGGAGACATTCAAGTGAGTAAGCTAATTACTTGGGACAACGATAAGCTTGGGGAGGGAAAGGGATTCTTGGAGAGGATGTGAGCAAAGTGTTCTCTCTTGCCTTGCTCCCCTCTCCTGGGCTTAGTCCTAATGTCACCTACCACACTGTTTTGAATGCTCCCCTACCCCTTACCCTTGAGGCCATCAACGTTTTTTCTCGATTGCTGCAAGCGATTTCATTGCAGAGATCCCGTTGCAAAATCGGAATGAAAATGAGCGGGGGACGGCGGCAAACAATGAATATGTAATCGATGCCGTCATAAAAACATTTAAAAACCGGATACAGGTTAATTAACCTAACCATAAGTAAGTAAACGTTGTGATTATCACAGTTACCTGTAAACATCAAGTACATTTTGCTTGCCTGCTCAAAAACACGGAAGTACATAATAGTACTAAACAAAGTAGTGCAGTAAATTTTCAAATAAAAGTGGAATTACAAAAATAAACATGAAATTAGAAAAAAAAATTAAGGAAAAGTGGGCAAATTCAGCTGCACAAAGTTGTCTTTATACATCCGGACTTTGAAAAATTAAAAAAAAAAATATTCAATAAAATAAAACTTACAAAATAAGTTAGAAATTAAATATAAGAGCTAATTTTGTTTGTTGACTGCCGTTTTTGGTCGCACTTCGCCTTACCAATATTTCACAAGAATGCTGGGTTGTGAACAAAACTTTCGCCCCAGACAGGACTCGAACCCGCACCTCTTGCTTACCGGGCAAGTGCGCTACCAGTTACGCTACCGCCTAATATATATGGATTATGGATAACTTCCATAATAATTTACGATTGAAGCCTACCTAGTTTCTCCATGTATAGCGCAAAGGATAAAGGCTCGACAACGCTGTCACTTCAAAGATCCAACTCCTCAGCCGGCTTCACTACCCTCCACGTATAGACATCGCATTCAACTTTTTAACCCAGTTTTCCTCGTGATAAGCAGTGGCGATGAAGTAAAGGTAAACTGTGCAGCCTATCGACGCACAGATCGTCCTTTCCTGGGCCTATCAAACCCCTTCATATCACCCTGGTACTGATTTCGTCAAAAATGATGAAAAAATTTTCTACTCGGCAAGCCCCCCTCCCATGCCATTGGTTTGCGCTCTCACAGCAAGGCATGTCTTTGTTTTTCTTACTTTTATGTATCCATAGCGGGGTTAATGGGACGTGAAAAGCTCATAAACCATGGATTTAGTAGGCCACCGAATGACTGATTTCGGATTTTCCATTCTGAGTGCTTATTTTGAGAAGGGAGAAGCAGCTTAGAAAGTGAGACTAAAGCCTGAAAAATTGCAAGCACTTGGAAGCTGAGCTCGAGTAGAGGGGCATTATCGTTCTCGAAAAAGCGGTAAGCCGAGCCTCATAAAGCGCACCATATTCCACAAAACGAGCAGTCACCAGGTGGAGAAAATAAACAGATCAAAGAAACGATCATTTCTCATGTGGTGGCGTGATTCACCGTGCGCACCACACGGTCCGCAGTGCGTTAATGGGTCGGCTGGACCGTCCAAGCTGGGTTCCAGACCAATCTCGGCAATAAGATGGCACATTGTGTAATTGAGGCCGATCAGGGTGATTTAGTCGTACTTCCCAAACGTCAACAAACTAGTCAACCGAGTTTTACTTTTTTCGGTTGTTACTGTTGTTTGTCGTGCTTAGACATGCAGAAGTTCCCACAAGAAAACTGGGTCATCAGCCTGACAACCCGTTCCAAGCTTAAAACGAACCCGCACTTCTCACTTCAACTACTTGCGCCACTGCCAATTGTACCTCCAGGCACTGCATCACTTTACTCACAGGAGGAATTCACGAGAAGGACGAAGGTTCAAGAAGGAGTAGCTCATACATAGCTGAGAGAAAGGCGGACCTCCTGAGGGTGCTGACTGGACGCGCAATTGGCAGCGAAAGATTTGACCTCGGCGATCTAGCATGGCTCACTCTTGGCGCGGTTGGCGGGGTACGCCCACCGACTATCTAATCACTCGCCGCAGGTCTATACGTGGCGAGTGATTAGATAGCAGAGAGAGCGTAGTGTTGAAGAGGGCACAGCATGATGAGCATCGCATCAATGCGCAAATCAACGGGCAAGGAAGGGGTCCCATTTCTCGGCATAAGGCCGTTCGAGTGTTTGTTTATCATTCGCCCCCACTAACCACCTCAACCTCATTTCCATTGAGCTATTTTTCATCATGAATTCTGTCTTTGAACCCCGTTTCCAAAGATTTTCTTGCCATAGCTTATCAGAGTTCCCACACGCGATGAACCGGCTAACCTACATCGGCGAGGCTGAAAGCTCTGAAGATATTGATGGCAGGTTTTGACCGTTACTTGCTCTTTTTGGCCACAGTTAGCCATGCAAAGGTTGTCTCTAGGAAGTTGATTTGAAGGTGTCAAAGGCAGCGCTCTCCATTCCTGGAGAGTGGAGACGGTTTTGATAATGTCATTAATCGTCATTGTGAAAGAGTGTTATGAGGCGGTCTTAACCTATGCCCCACAACGGACTGATGCCTCTAGTCCACCAGTTATGTTCAATGACGTCGTCAAACTGCCCCGCCCCTTTGCCATCGTGATCGCTGCCTTTAAGCACCAAAACATGGCCAAACGGAAAGAGACCTCATTATTTATTTGGATCTTTTATTTTTTTCTGCTAACAAAATTCAGAGTGAAAACGGTTCTAACAAAATAGGTAATAAATAATGGTAACTATGTGATATAATATGGCCTCGAGAAGTTTCAAGAACATTGCTTTCCAGCAATTTCTGCTCTCCTATTGCACCATGGATCGTCCCGCAAGCGAAACTCAATCATAACTGGAAAAACTCCAGAACTCACTCTCTCTTCTCGCTTTTGACTAAGTAATTATTTTCTTAAAAAGTGCTGGAAAACATCCAAGTTCATCATAGCTCAATTGCTGGGTAATTTTTTCTATGGAAAAGCGCTTCGTGGCAAAATTCACTTCCTTTTGAAAAATTAGGAGGTCACCCGACTTCTGGTCGGATTAATAAGCTCGGCTCACCTGATAGGCAAATTCTTCGTTCTTGATCTCCAAATCAAAGCCGACACCTTTCTCGAAAGGATTCTTGCCTTCGCGTTCCTCGTTGCCCCATTCACCGTTGATGAACGAGTTTCTAATCACGCACTGAAAGTAGCGGCTCATTGAACTTCAAGTGGAAAGTGATCTCAGTGGACGTCCAAGGACGTCACACTTGGATCGAATAAGGACGAACGCACAACAACTGAACCATTCAAGGGATATCTACACCGCTACTCGGACACAATCACAGATCGAATCGATCGGTATTGATCGATTGATCGGGAACAAACCAAAGGACACACGGTTGTTTAGTGATAGCGCTAACCTCGTTAGTACAACATGGATCGCAAAAATCATTCTGTAAGAATGGAATGGTGAGCAAAAAAAGAGAAGGACAGTGACAAGGGAGGTCGTTTTGACTGAGCGACATAACATGAACCCTCTTGAGACACATAATGCCAATCATTGTGGCCGAACGAAAGTATGTGCACCCTTCGGTGGCGTGAACTTGCCCAACCACCCCATTTGGAGCCCCATTCCCGAAAGACAGACTGAATGATAGATAGACCAACACAAAAACAACGACACGCTTAAGAGATCAGAAAAACATACGCCCGGTTTGATTTTGCCGCAGATGAAACCCTTTGCCTAAAAATGACGTCATAAAAACCTGAAATTTGGGTTAAGCTCAAAAATGGGGGGTCTTGACAGACAAACCTTCTCGTCGAAACGGGGGTTGAAGTGCAGTGCGATGTCACCGTTCTTCTTCAGAAGGTTCACGTTGAACCTGAAAAGAGGCAGGAGCGATGTAGGGATGGATAGGGTACGATTAAAAGTACCACATATAGTTTTTGTAATAGTATTATAAATAATTAGAGGCAAGATGGAAGGTACATTCATTTGGAAAGGTAACGAGGGTTAGCCTAAGCCCTCGGAGGCCATTTCAAGGTAGAGATTAGATTTTGGAGAAAGGAAATTGACTATTCATAAAACCTAAGCTAGCCTTAGCATGACCGCAACCTTCACGGAAGGTTTTCAATACGCAACTTCCTTCCTTCAATAGCACTTCTTGCTCTCCTTCTGCTTTCCCTAGGAAATTTACCATAAGCGGAGCGGTAAGTGGCAAAGGAAACAAGCACGATTACCGTGATTGTTCACCGTACACTCCCTTCCTCTCCTCCTCTCCCACTTGTTCCTTCGACGACTGCTACAAAATTAGCCCATTTGACGAAACCTCGGCTACCTGAGTCCCTCGAAAAGTGGAAGCCTCAGTCTGACCTTCAGAACTTGTTCTCGACAACCCTACTTGGACTGAATTCCCCCTTTTCTAGGCGTTTTTCACGACGCAGAGAGTACGCGGAGTTATAGAGCGTTTCGGGACACCGCAGTCATTTGCACGGAACGGGGGTTATGTGTCTAGACCTACCGAGACGTGGTTCGAGAGAAGGCTTCCCAGCCCATTTTGGCAAAAAATGTAGCCTTGAAATTAACAGGTTTTCTCTAGCGTTGGACCTAGTAAATTCGGCACAATTTACCCTTTATACCCGTTTATTAAGAATGCCCACTCCTCGAGAATGAGCTGGATTTAATCGGTCCATCCAATGCTGTGAACTTGGCTAGAAAGCTGCCCCTAAGGGGCATTCGACCAGTAGAACACGAATATAACCCAGTCAGACTCCTTATAGCATGACAAACTCTACAAGAACTGCCTCTTTCAGAAAAGTCACGGAAGATGGGTTAAGGTGATATGCCTAAAGTTCAAAGGAGGGTTAATTTTGGGCCCTATTACTGCAATTAATTTCAGCGAAAAGCTCCCCGTGATTCCAATGTAAATCATACGAGTGCCCGAAGACCTTTAGCATCCAGTCCCTTATGAAGCCCAAATTCCCTTCCTTATTTACTATTTTTGCATTAGGATCGCTATGGACAGAAATCCCTATGTCAAAACAATTCAAGCGCTCTTCTAAGCGATCATATCGCCGAAAAATGGCACTCACTTCTTTCCTTTCTTTTCGGGCGTTCCATAGATAACCAATGTTTTGCCGGGGATGAAGCCATTCTCGGCAATGCCTGACTCATAAGGAACCGGCTGAAAGAAATCGCATCACATATTTATAGATAACATATTAAAGTCAGAGGACTCACATAGTACTTGCCACCCCACTGCACGTGGTTCAACACTACGTCGCCGTCGATGCTGAGATGAGTGACATGTTGCAGTGGAATGCGATGCTCGAATGACTTGACTTCTCTCTGAAAAACGGCGATTTTTGACAAGTGACAAGCCGAAACTCGGGGTTGCACCCAGGTTGGTCCGAAAACCTAGGGTCCCCACTTAATCTGAATCATACTCGCCATCGCAATGGATACACTATAGCGAGGCAATAAGGGAACAAATACCGTGGAACGATTTCTCCATCCTATTACTGCTCCAAAAAAAAACTCCTTCGCACCAGGTCAATCACTTAATGTCCAGGGAAAAACAATCGAATACACGGCTTAGCTTTCTTTAATGAAGTGCCGTGGCCGTGGAGGAGCAAAAGCCGTCCGGAGCGCCAAGAATATGACATAAACAGACACCCACGGCAAGAAACTTACACGATTGATGGCGACGGTGAATTGTTGTCGTGCGCTCGGATTCGAATGTCGAACGAGTCGCCCTTCTTTACCGGATTCTTCTGCCGTTCCTCTTTGCCCCATGCGCCTTTCGTGTACGAGTTGAACACCAACTGAAATCAAACCAAATATATGCACCTATTCCTACTAGGAAGTCATCCTGCTGAGTAAGCTAAGTCGTGCAGCGCCGCCATCTTGGGGACCATGGAGAGCGGTATGCGTTAAACAATGGCCAACACGTAGATATTCGCGCGATCAAACCGACAAATGCCTTATTCCACCCATTCAATCGCGAGAAGAGTACTTATTTCATGTGCTATAAGAGTGCGTAAATCACTTGAGCGGGGAACCTCGTTAACAAGAAAAAGCTCCCCAGTGGGCTCTCAAGAAAATAGATTCGAGCGCTCAGAGTGCTCCCACAGCTCACGTGCTACTCAAAAACGAACTTCAGCTTCAATATCTATTAAAAGCCCTTTCAGGTGGCTAGTCTGATAATTTGAAAAATTATTTATTTACATGAACAAATAATTAAATAGTTGGTAAATGATCCGAAGAAAGAGATCAAACAACAACGCAAACAGAATTCCCTAGAGAGACATACGCCTCAGCTTTCGTTATCCAGCATGTGCAGGTCCTTTTACCCTTCCGTTTCCGCTGGGTCCCTTCTTTCGAGCTAGTCAGTTATAATTAACCTTTGGGCGGGGTCAAATTTTCAGGTAATTCGAGACTTTTCAATTTTAAAATAAATTCACGAGTTCACTTGCTTACAAGTGGCTTCAGGTGATTATGCAGCATGCCGCTCTAGTGCTTTCTTTGAGGTCCAATGGGCGCTCACATCGTAGGAGGGACATTCAGGTGAGCGATCCACACAAAGTACCCGGGACTGAGCACTTGGAGTCCCTTCTCCCTCTTGGGCTTAGTTCTTGTGTTACCTTCCACTGGTTTTTGAATGCCCTGTTTTGAGTGTCCCCACCCCCCCCTTCCCCCTGAGGAGATGAGCACTGCTGAGTTGCCAAGAGTCACAAAAACCTCCATCTGAAGAAGTCCTAATCATCGCCGTTAAGCCCAACTTTACTGACTAAATGCGTGCAAAAATGCCTTCGCAATTTCGAACAAGGTCAAATGCATGGCGCACTCCAACACCTTTGGAAACTCCAATTTTCTTTCGAATTAACACAATTTGTATTCTTTCGTACTACCGTTGAACACCTTAGCTGTTATACGTTCCACACCTACGCCTAATTTCACCCATGTCATGCCACTTCCTCTCCCTTTAGATAGCCCTATGCGGGATTGTGCTAGAGAGAGATCGAACGCGTGTCACAAGGCGCTATTTGTTGAGCGCCGTTGGATAATGATGAAGGAGATAAAAGGGATCGGATAAATAGCACGGAAACGAGGGCGCATACGGTGGAATTAGTAGGGAGATGCAAAAAGTGTCGAAATGGCTCAGCTAAATCCTAGCTATAAGCTCAGCGCCATTGGGTCCAAGAAGATTACGGTAATGAAGTCGAGGCGGGGTAAGTAACGAGTGGATGCGAAATTTCCCTTTGCTTCAATGCTACTCGAATATTTGTCCATTTAGCGACACAAGCAACTCTCAGAAAACCGTCTATAATCCCATCTACTGCCATAAACAACAGCTGTCATGTGTGCCCGACGAGAGCGGCGCGGGCCAACGGGGGAAACTCTCGTGCGAGCGCGGCCCCTTGCAACAATGACTTCCAGAAGAGGGAATTTCCGGGCCAACAGTTGATGTTTTGTAAATGTTTTTCTTAGCGGAAAGCCGGCCCCAACAGAGGAATCGCGTGCGCACAGCTGAGACTGTTGTCGGATGGCCCAGCTAAACGGCAAAACACATACACACACTTTCGCATCTCAACAGCTGGACGAAGCGCGTGAAACAAAAATAAAACAGCCGACACAGAGAGAAACACACTCACCTTTCCTTCATCGAATCGTACACTCACGTGCAATGGCACGTCGTTGCCGCTGAAGTCCGGACTATCCTTATGAAGATTGATATTGAACCTGAAAGTGAATGAGATGACACTTCAAACTATTGCGCCACGAATTTTCCGATCATTTATTTATTTGTTTGTTTATTTACCAAAGTAGGCTGTCAAAAGACAGTTTGTATAGGTAAATAGGTTGCTAAATTACTCAAATAGAAGTTCAGGACAATTGAACCAGCACTGGGCGCAATGTGGCTCCGGGGGGCCAGCCCGTAACATTGCATCAGATTCACGAAATACTTTCAGTTTTGGGCCTAAGCCTTGGAGAAAAAAAGGGAAAGCGAGCTACGTAAGCATTTTCATCGTTCCGAAACTCGTCGCCTCGTGCGGGCCTAGTACCCAGAAAGGCCCTCTCACAGCCCCCCCTCCCCCCCCTCCCAGCGCACATTGAGCCAACTACGTAATTAAAACATCTATGCTGTGAAAGTAATTTCGGCTGGAGCACGTTTGAACGAACCCAAAGAAGCCCCTTTTAAAGAGAAATTCTTAGTTAATTCTAAGATAAGCAAATCCGATTGTACAGTGAAAAAATTGGCTCTAATAGTTACAATAATAATGTTCAACTAAACCGACCTTTTGGCCTCTTCGCTGGTCCTGCCGCGAATGATAAGCGTCTGACCCGGCTCGATTCTCTCTGTCAGTTTACTGCGGTATGGAATATTCTGAAAACAGTGTGGTTTCATCACCGGATTGTTCTCTTTCAAATATTAAAAGGCCAAATGGCGCTATCGCAAAATGCGGGGGCATCCTATAGGTAGCAACTTTGGGAAAATGAAAATTGGGACAGCAACTTCGGGAAAATGAAAAATGGGGTAGCAACTTCGGATCAAATGAAAATTGCTCACACACCCTGAAGTCTTTATTCCTCCGCCTAATGCTTAGCCCCACTTTCAACCGGAAGAGCATGTTTTACGTGGTTCCAAATTCGTTGCTACTACAATGCTCATCCCCCCATCTTACCATAGCGCCAGCTAGAATCCTTTTTAGGGTCACTGGGGAGAAACTGGCGCATTTTCTGTCATCAACTTGACCCTTACAGGTTTTTGTAGACCGTCATTGAAGGGTGATCCCTCTTTCAATCACCCGGCCGGACATGGCCTTTCAAGCGTTTCCCTTAAAAAGCTGTAAAGGATTGACAAGTGTGAAAGTCAGCTCAGCAAGGCTAGTAGTTCCTAAAAAGTCGCCTCGGACAGAATACGATAGGCGCTTTGTGTGGAGTCAAGGGAGGCGGACAAAAGCACAACACAAAGGAGTAGAATATTCACAATGTACTTAGCGAAGTGCCATAAAGTTGGCATACGGCTGGCAACGTCCAACACGACCAACGCAGTTGCTGCGGGAGCACAGGCTGCTGAGCGACCTGCTCTCGAAGACGTGCACACACAAATGGCTGTCGATGGACACTTTGAAGTACTCAGCAGACGATCGACAAGACGATGCCGGTGGTTGTCGGTGCAGGGGTGGTGGTGGCGAAGAACACCTGATACGCCTCAAGCACGTTCGATCCTCGGTTGCCACTTGTCACACATTCACGTGGCTCAGGAGCCACCTCTATCGGGCACAGATCGGTTCAGCCAGACGTGAGAAGATGAATTGAATTTGCAGAAGAAGGTCAATAGAAGGTGACCGACGACGCAACGATGGTCGCAGGCGTCGTGCCGCCAACGGATTCGCTCATGGCGGGCTGGAGAGCCCGGGGTGTGGGTGGGGGCGTGTCTTTAGAGGGAAGAAGTGAGGACTTATCCCTCATGCCGGCGTCCTTCCAAATGGATAAATGCTTGCGTATTATCAACAAAGAGCGACAGCAGAGAAGAGCCGAGCGGACGACGGGCCATGCATCATCGCGAAGTTGTTCAATTCGTGAAAGCGCGTGAAAGCGTGTGGCTCCCGTTTGACACCGGAAAAAAGTTGCGCTGTTCAAGAGCGCAAATATCGAAAAACGCTCGGAAGACCATCAGAAATATGAGATGATCCGCTTCCTCTAATGCAAATGTCCGTGCTGAAGGCAGTTGTGTACGGAATGAGCTCTACTAAACACAGCTCTTTGGTCCTCTTTTAAATATTCGTGCCTGAGAAAAAAGCAAAGAGAAAGCGACAGCTCGAAGAAGGCGGCCTGACATGACGTATTGGAAGATTCGCTTGTCAGTTGAAAGTCTACCAGAAGGTCGTTTTTCGCCCCGAAAAGGCCTCTAGCTGACGACTATTCATCAAGAGCCCCGCAGCCCCTCCCTTCGATAGATCTTCTTCCACCTCTGTTTCAGTGAAGGTGTAACTGTGGGTAATAAAAACCGCATACCAATCATACCAAGACAGTAAATAGCGCACTTCTCTCAGATCATATTGTCAAATTTAAAGGCCAGTTACTAGTTTTATTCACCTTCAAACACGAAAAACACTTAAGTTTTGCTAACCAACACCTTACGATCACCAACCTCGACAATGAATAAGTTTTTAAAGGTAGTTGACTTTTGGAAGAAAAAGGACAGGAAACTGCCAAA
>MU911814.1:0-28252 GCA_036418205.1 Ostertagia ostertagi | reverse complement strand
ACAACTTAGCATTTTTGCGATGAATTTCGCAAGGCGAACTGCGGGTCAAAACAGCAGTCTCCAATAAAAACAAAGTCAGAAATGGTAACGTCTAGTAAAACTTTCAGCCTTGCGGTTGAATGCCGAAATCGGCCTACCGGTTCATCACGTTATACGTGTGAATGCTGGTAAGCTATGGTATTTTTCACCATCGAAGCTTAGCTGGCGTGAAATGGTTCCACGGTGGTGTAGCTGGTAACAAAGTTGCCCAGCGTGTACGAATCCCTGCTGGCGAAAGTTTTTGTCTACAACTCAGCATATTTGTGGTCCTTGATATTGAATCGATGGGTTTGTGTACGACGAGTTTGCCTTTTAAGGAGAGCCAAGAAAAAGTTTGAACATCGGCCATGCACTGTATTGAGGCTTTTCCCATTTATGGCCATGTTTCAGTCATATTGAAGTTTTGAACAAATTTATTTAGATTTTTTCCACAGTAATATCCTAGCGTTATGTGCAGAATTTTCCGTCTTCACTTCTTGATTGATTGCAGCCGATAGAATATAGTGCATGTCGCGTGGCGACGTTAAAGCGCTCTGGCTTCCACGAGCTGTAACTCGTGCTGCTGAAGGCAAAAATGTCTGATGATCTTCAGTATTTTTTTGCTTGGATGCAACATATGTACTGCAGAGGTTGATCGCGGTTTGTATTAAAGTGCGTTTCTTTGCTATCAATGTTACCATATCCATGGCGCACCATGTTGTTATTGTCAACCATTCAACGTTCATTGAAAACTGACATATTCTTTGCTTTCGTGACTACTCCCTGGTTTTAGTGGAAGTGGTGTCTGAGAAAAAGGTCGACGTAGCAGGGAAAAGGGTACTGCCAAGATGCGCATATGCAATTTCGTCTAGAGTATTGCTCTGGATTAATCGATGAGGACTGCCAACTGACGCTTCACAGATAAAGGACATGATTCGAAGAATGCACTAGGTTATGACCGTGAGATACCTTTACGGTGGTTTCCCTTTCTCACAACGGAATATTAGAGCACATCCTGAAAAACGGCAGAATTCAGTGAGAGTGTCACTGTGTCTTTACTAGGCAAAGGATTCAAAGGCTCCACTAACATAATATTTATTCTAATACGATGTGCGGCAAATATGGACAAGAAAGTAGAGAGCACTCCCAAAGCGAATTCGGTCAATACACGACATGCAGACATTTTCAGAGCAATAAATACACAATTTGATGACTGGGAAGATTTAACAAACAATTCAGTGTCCTCGATTGGTGTCTTCGGAGCGGTCAGAAAGAATTCGCCAAACTGCGTCCACGTCCTGTTATTCATTACTTACCTTTTTGTAATGCGGCATTATTCCACATTAGGGTTTTTTCAAATACGATCAGAAAGACACGTTTTTCTCCCCAGTTTAGACTGCCCAATATACATATGTCTCAACTGAATTCCGCTCGTGTAAATCATGTAATGTGCGCATGAGGAAGCTTTCTGAAAAGTTCGTGGCAGTCATTTTTCTAATACGCATAATGTAATAAGTATGCCCGGTGGAACAATATCAACGCAAATACGGTTCCATCTTTCGACAACTTTCCATTGATTTTACCAGAGCGGTAATTTCCTACATCCAGAAGCAAGAGGGGCGACACACTATCTATTCACAGACGCTCTGACATTATGGTCTTTTTTCATTTTTCAAACAGTTGTAGGCCCCCACGAACATGAAAATCGAGCGGACGTAGGATGCCCATCACCAACCTTTAGATGGGCGCGACCAAGGTGAGCATCGTCTTTCTGCTCTTCCTTTGTCTCTTTCCAACGACAATGCACCATGGCCCGCGATATAGATAAATGAAAGCTCTGTTAGACCTGACGCCGAAAATCGAGAACCCGAGCGTGATGGTGTTAACAATATCATCTTGCAGTGTTCGTAGACTACTCTCGATGTCATAGTAGCACCTTCGAAAAGAATGTCATAGTAGATTCACTGGATGCTTCAGAAGAAGAAAGATTATATCGTTGTGGGTCTCACTCTGCAACAAACTGCTGCCTGTCAAAGTTGGAGGGACAGTGACTTGCTTATAATTCAAATGATTCAAAAATTGATCACAGCCATTTAGAAAGGGCATATTGAAAGGTGTTAAGGTATGACAACCAATTGCAGTGTGATTAGTGTAGGATCGTCGCCCAGATTGCGAGCAGGTTTTTGTGGAAGTTTCAGCAAAGGTTTCACTTCATAGAATGAATTTATTTTTGCGCTCTTCGACGAAAAACGATCAGGTCTTTCAGGGAATTCTCACGGTTTCGCGATTCTTGTGTTGACTGTCATATTTCCATCCATCAAAGCGACGTGCGAACACGCTTCAATGACGTTTGTTTGCTGCGGCCATTGGCACCCATCTGATGTCGTAGTAATTTTTGTACGAAAACGTTATTTTCCCATTTTTTCCGAAGCCCCGAATGAGGAACACTCTGAGAGAGGTCCGAGGAAAATTTCCTGTTCCAGCTTAAATAAGACCGGACAGGAGGGTAGGCAACCGTTTACTCCCTCATTCATTTACTGACACTTCGCCCCTAAAAGTAGCTGAAGTAATTACTCACAGATTTGCGCACCTTCTTTAAACAGATGCTCCCAAATGCACACTTCCAAATATTGGAAATAGCCCCAGAACATCAATATGAAATACTAGGCGAAAGCCTACATTTCTCGTTGGGCAGTGTTTTCATCTTGAAGGCTGCTTCATACAAAATATAATAATTTTTTTTTGTAATGGCTGGGATGTGACGTCGGTAATCGCTCGCCTTCATGTTTGAAGATATCTCCTAGAATTCCCTCACCAATCATGGTCTTGATGAATCCTCCCTCTGTCTGTGCTTGAGTGTACATGTATTATACATCTGTATTTACATAAACTCCAAGGCAAAAAACACTTACACACCCTCATGTGCGGCATGTTTTACTGACATTTGCAGCAGTCAATCCGACTAAATTTTGCATTCGAAGTGATTCTAATTTAAAAAAGTGGTTCCCAAAACATGCATGTACTTACCAGGAAAGGCATTTAACTCTCCGTGAATTTTGAATTTAAACCTAGGCACAGAGCCCAAGATATTGCTTACGAATCTGAAGCTGAGTGCTGTACGCATGTGCTACGGGACCTGTAAATGAAGTTTGTGAACGCGAGTTTAGTGCCTAGGTTCGTTTCCCCCCTAGAGACCAATTTTTGCATTTCCGTGGACCTTCCATTGTGGACCCACAGTGGCGTACATTACCTATCAATAGATGTCCACACATGTATCGAACATCGTTACCCCTTACAATAGAATACGCTCATACCCGAATACCAATTCAGACCCTAGCATCCACAACAACTTTACTATCCTCAATTCTTCGCAGGGTTGCATAGCTGTTCCAATATTCGCATCTGCCGTCTAGGCTCTGTTTCTCAAATCAAAGTTCTATGGGAATTTGAAAACTTTCCCTGGTCACACAATGGCGTTACAGGGGTGGCTGCAAACTGCTGTAACAGGCGCGCGGTAAAAAATAAGGGGTAAAACATTGGCTGTTGATCACTTCTTGGAATACGGCACGCGCTATAGTCCCATTTGTGAACTCATTCATAGTGGCACTCGAATGCGATTTGGCCTACATACAACGACAAGCAGGGGCCAGCCTATGTACAGGTCAGCGTTTTTATCCTCCCAGACAAGTCTGGTACCAACTAAACGACCCGGAGGAATGAAAGGCTTGGTTGACTCGGCCGGCGAACGACTCAGGATTCGATTCCCGAACGCGCGCTTCGTGAGCAGACGTGCCACTTGCATACATCTACTTCCTACCGTACGCCATGCCGTATACGAATCTGAACGTAAACCGGCAGCATTTTGACTGAAATTAAGTATTTGTTTTATGATAAATCGACGCCCATGCCATATACTGACCATGACGAATGTAGTGACTTGCCGAACCTTTACCTCCTTGCACCCCCAACATTGTCGATGACGCTGCACGGCAACAAGACACAGAGTGCAGAATCTTTTGTTTGCTACCACAACAATAGTCATTGAGCTAGATTATAGGACAACATGGCCTGGATGTGAAAGAAAATCTCTTTGTGTTATCAGCAGCAATTTTAACAAGATATTCGCGCAGAGGCACTAGAGCTCTGTACGCTGAGTTCAATTTGGCATCAGGAGTAATTGTACTGGACTTAGTAGACCTCTGATCTTGGGGAGAGGGCGCAAAGCATGAAGAACCCACTCCTGACAGATACAGACCAAGTGGCAAGAAAGAAGCGGTGCAAGTAGATGTTGTACCGATTTCGTAGCAGGCTTTAATTTTTCCAAGTCGCTTTTATTGGTTACTTTCAAATACACCAATTCGGCGGTCGCACGCGCATTGCGCCGCACTGCACAGTTCCATTCGCAATATACATCGCATACATATAATATACAGGGGGGGGCAAAAAAAAGTCACTTTGCCTATGGCGCACATCATCAAATTTTTCTTCGCACAGAGTGCCGCAGCTAATGAATGTTTTACGGCAGAATATTCCTTAGGTGTCCCCCATAAGCAGAAGCAGCCCCTACTTCAATGCCCTCACGGTCTTCAGAATATGACGTCATCTGCCGTCGCCGTCAAGCTCAACGGGGCTTACCGTAATCGCTCCGGCCTGAAGCTGCAACCTAATTTCTTCAATCGGTTAAGCGGTGAATAGCTTCTCAGAGACACTAGCTGTGACTGTGCAAACCGCTTTTGACCAGCGTTTCAGGGACGTCGTAATGGTCTATGGTACCTCGACGACCTCGTTGAGCTCGTACCGTGAACTACATTTTCGTGGGAAAATCTTCTGATGTCGTCAGTGTAGAAGGCTGTCATGTGACCTTGATAGACTTGAATGTGCTCTTTAATATGCAATTGGGCTCATTTGATTTGGTTTACGCAGTTCGAGATTAATTGCGTTTTGAATGTGGAGAGAAGTGACTCTTTTTTTGCCCCCCCCTGTAATAATAACTTATATATATATCGTATAATATATATAATATGTAGGATGGTGCGGCGTGAATTTTCGAATTTGGCCCAATCGAATATTTGACTTTCAAGCTGAATTCTATCCGATTGCCCCATGCTTCATCCACCGATGGCTTTTGACCTTCCCTCCTTCCTCCACCAATTGTCCGTAATCGTCAACCAATTGTCCGTTTTCCCGGCCTCGGACTGCCTCCGGACCGATTTATGAACCTCGTGGTAAACTCCGCCTATTTCTTTGCATGTCCCACCTATCTTTTTCTTCCTCGCCAACCTCTTCCCACTTTTTACCCGATCTCTGAACTATCTCTGAGCCGATTTATAATTTTGGCGGCGAATCCTGCTTTTTTGGTGTATCCTCCGCACACCATTAGAAATTCACTTCCTTTCCTTCGCCCACTTCTCTCCCGGTCTCCAGGACTTCTTGCAGCCGAGTCACAAAGTTTTGTGGAGAACTCCGCCCACTTTGGAAATGCCCCGCCCACCAACAGCAGTTGGGCTCCACTCCTTCACCCACCTCTATCCACCTTTTTCCCGGTCTCCGGGACTTCTTGGAACCGAGTTATGAATTTCCGCCCACTTTGGTGTACGCTCTACCCACCAATAGCAGCTGTCCTCCCGTGCGTTGTCGGACTCGACCCACTCTTTTCCCGGTCTCCTGGACTTCTCGGAACTAAATTATAAGTTTAGGGCAAACTCCGCCCACGTTGGTGCACGCCCACCCACCAATAGCAGTTGACCTCCCTTCCGTTGACGAACTCAACTTTTTTCCCGGTCTCCAGGACTTCTTGGAACCGAGTTATGAATTTTCGTCGCAAACTCCGCCCACTTTGGTCATGCCCCGCCCACCAATGACAGTTGGCCTCCACTCCTCCACCCACCTCCATCCACCTTTTTCCCGGCCTCCGGGACTTCTTGGAGCCGAGTTATGAATTTTCGTCGCAAACTCCGCCCACTTTGGTCAAGCCCCGCCCACCGATGACAGTTGGCCTCCACTCCTCCACCCACCTCTATCCACCTTTTTTTCCCAGCCTCCGGGACTTCTTGGAGCCGAGTTATGAATTTTCGTCGCAAACTCCGCCCACTTTGGTCAAGCCCCGCCCACCGATGACAGTTGGCCTCCACTCCTCCACCCACCTCTATCCACCTTTTTCCGGCTCACTAAGACTTCCTCCGGCCCGAATTATGAGGACTTGTAGAAAACGCTGTACACTTCAGAGCGCGCTCCGCCCATTGTGGGCGGCCTCCGCCCACGTCATGTATGCTGGGAACACCTTAGACATTGCTCCCCTACACCAATTTGTTTTCTGCTCTGTAGGCTTTCTCCCAACCGAGTTATGAAATTTTTCATAAAGCACTGCTTTTTTGGAGAACGCCCCGCCCACCGGGGGTGGGTCTCCCTAATTCGATGTGACTTACCAATGCACACCTTTACCCACTTTTTGGCCCAGTTTCGAGGTTGTTTTGTCACTGAAATCGAAATCTTGGTCTTCGGTACAGTTCATTTCGACGCACGCCACGCCCTCTGTGGGCGGGGCTCCGCTTAGCTGATGTGTGTTTTGTACTTCGTGAGACCTTGCCCACCCATCCCACACTTGACCCGGTCCCTCCAGGCGGATCCCGAGGAGCTAGGGAATTTCGTGACAGACATACAGAACGACAGACGAAGCGCTTTATAGTAGTTAGGATAACCGTGTGGATATGGTCGATCGTGCTGAACCCTCTTCGGAACCCTGCTTGCTCGCATGGCTGTCCTTCATCTAGTATTCTGCCGATCCTGTTAAGGATGACTCGAGTGAATAGCTTGTAGATTACAGACAGCAGGCAGATTGGGCGATAGTTGCCAATGTCGTCCAAGTCTCCCTTCTTGTACAGCAACACGGTCCTGCTGGTTTTCCACGGAGTGGGTACCTTGCATTCCGACAGGTAGCGCGTGAAGAGTCGAGCCAGAGTTTTGATGATAACTGGCGGCGCATTCTTCAGATGTCATAACTTCGTATAATGTATGCACCGACTTTGATGGGTACGTCTCGTGCGGACTTTGAAGAGAGTACTGCAGGGGCACGAACGTATAGCATCAATGTATACGCTATCGAAGAGATCCGAGTAGAAGTCGTGGATGACTTTCTCCATTGCCCTTCGGGATGCAGTAACTGTTCCATCCGGACGTCGGAGGCAGGTCATCTTGGTCTTGTAGCTGGCAAAGCTTCGGCGGGCATTGCGGATGCTCCTCCCAGCCTCTGCTGCTTCAGCTAATACTGCTGCTCTTCGCTCCTTGAGATCTTCCTTTATCGCCTCTCTGCATAGCTTCGCAAGCTCGGACGTGAGTTGGTGATTGCCTGCAGCTCGTGCGGCTCCACGTTGGCGTATCAGCTCGAGAGTTTCCGTAGACAGACGTCCTTTGGTGACTTGCAAACTCTCTGCCTTCCTGCCACTCTCGTGAAGGTGTTCAACGAGCCGATAGTACTCCTCGTCGATGTTTTCGATGACGGAATCCTCCCATAAGCTGACGAGGGAAGCGAAGTGATCCCAGTTGATGACTGTCCTGGGGCTTCGCTTCCTGAACTTCGAGGCTCTCTCAACACGCATCGAAAAGTGGAACTTTGCGCGGAGGAGACGATGGTCCGATCCCGTGTAGAACTTCGGAACAACAGCGACGTCGGTCAGGCAAAACCTTCGATTGAAGATGATGTGGTCTATCTCGTTATGGAACTGTCCATCAGGTGACTCCCAAGAAGGTGAGGGGGCTTTCTGGAACTGTGAGTTACCATGGATGGTGTTGGTCGACATGATAAACTCCGACAGTCTCTCACCCTGCTCATTCCATTCCATTCCGTGAGTACCGATGTGAAGTTCTTCAGCCGTTCTTCTTGGGCCAATCTTGGCGTTGAAGTCGCCGACGATGACCTTGAAGAAGGTATGATCTTCCTTGTAGAACTTCTCCAATTCCATATAAAATGCTTCGTGTTCCTCCTCGTCGTAGCTCGATGTTGGTGCGTAGGCGACGAAGATTGTCAAAGCAGGAGTTGAACCACATCTTCTCAATCTCAAACGTCCGATTCGGGTCGTAAGGCTTTCGTACGAATCGATGTTTATGGCCAAGTGCGTGTTGACGAGGACACCCACACCGCCAACGCCTCTGCTGTCGCATGTTCCAAGGAACAGTTCTTCTCCAGTATCGAAAACGGCGTGTAGCGGGCGGTGCCTTCTCGTCTCGGTCAGTCCGATGACGTCGTACTTGATCTTCCTGGCCTGCATCATCAGATCTTCGATGTGAGCTTCGGATGCAAGCGTTCCTTGCGTTGAAAGTACAGATCGCCATCTTAGTCCTTCTTCGTTTAGGCAGCCTATCCGGGCCCTGAGATTCTAGCAGCCTCTCCCGAGCGGTCCTACCCAACGCTGCCGTATTGGGGGCTCCCTCAGGTTCAGGGGAATGAGGCCCATCCATATTGCTGTTTTCGGCATATTGAAGGCACACGAGTAGCTTGCCAGGCTCTGTCGTGCGGGCTAGGATAGACCTCCAGGTAGTTAGCCACGCTATCCTGGAGCGGAACAAGGGGCTTATTTTTTGGAGGCGGCCCCGAATCGCCTCCCATGTACTTCCCAGTCACTTGAATGCAAGCTTTTGGCTGTGCCGACATGCAGGATACCAACCGCACACACACAGAGCGCACCACACACGCAAGCATGCATGGATACACCTGTATGGAGACAGCTGGTATGAATCGACACAGCACTACAGAAACAGGGAGTCCATCCCCTGAATCCACCTGCGTCTCAGGGCAAGTACATGGTGGCTTTTGGTCCGCGATTTACCCCCTATCCGCCACCTGGGGTCGCGCCACGTAGCCTCGCCACCAACCGGCTCGAGATCTTTCAGTGAGAGAGGACCCTCAGTGAAAGAGATCCGTGGAATCAAAAGACCACGGGCCATAGGTGGGTGAATCAGCGGTTGAGTAGACGGATTAGTGGAGCAAATAACGTCGCGTCTTGCGGCTCCTCTTTCTCGATGACACACGCATCTTATCGCACTCTGCTACGGCGATTGCTCGGCTTGTTTAGGCGTTATTCGCTACAGCTTACTGGGCCCGTTCATGTTGTGCTTTTAATAATTTGTTTAACACAGAGAAGCTCCAAAAGTTTTATTCCAAAAGAATTCCAAAAGTTCACAAAAGTCCAAATACTCCAAAAAACGAGCCCAAAAATTTTTAAAAGAATTCCTTTGGAAACTTCCGCGATATTTCGGTGTATAACACCTTCTTCAGGCCTGAAATACATTGATTATAACTTGTATAATATTTTTAGTGGTTTCCCTAATCCCCGTAGGTACTTACATGGAGTTGCCTCTGCCAAGGATAAGCTACCCTTACGGGAGCCGCGCCGATGGAGTAGAACAGAATGACTTGCCCCTCACCCTCTGCTTAAATAGTAGCGGACGTACTGTGACGGTCATTTTATGTGATAATAAAAATGACGTGACGTTGAGCACGTAGTTAATTTATTAGTTGTAGAGCGTCACGTAGTTCGTCCTTACTATTTATTTCGTCCTTACTATTTAATAAATTATTGGAGGCATTAGAAATAAGAAAGCTATCACCCCCGAAATAAATAAATAAATAAATAAATAATAAATAATAAATAACTTAATTATTGGAGGCATTAGAAATAAGAAAACTATCACCCGAAATAAATAGTAAGGACGAACTACGTGACGCTCTACAACTAATAAATTAACTACGTGCTCAACGTCACGTCATTTTTATTATCACATAAAATGACCGTCACAGTACGTCCGCTACTATTTAAGCAGAGGGTGAGGGGCAAGTCATTCTGTTCTACTCCATCGGCGCGGCTCCCGTAAGGGTAGCTTTATCCTTGGCAGAGGCAACTCCATGTAAGTACCTACGGGGATTAGGGAAACCACTAAAAATATTATACAAGTTATAATCAATGTATTTCAGGCCTGAAGAAGGTGTTATACACCGAAATATCGCGGAAGTTTCCAAAGGAATTCTCTTTTAAAAAAATTTTTTGGCTCGTTTTTTTGGAGTATTTGGACTTTTTTGTGAACTTTTGGAATTCTTTTGGAATAAAACTTTTGGAGCTTTGGGTCGTGTGTTAAAAAATTTAGGTCCGATCGAGGCTGCGCGGGGACGAGGGCACATCTAGAGACCTTTAGGTATAGTGAACAGCGAATGATTTGTATAGATTGATTCAAAAATATGATCCAAGCGGTGGACAAGTGCATGCGCGCAAGGCTGTGGAAAGGAATGAAAAGTTAAGGAAGTAAGAAAGAGCGCGAAGTGCAGGGAGCTCACTGCACGTATATACACCTACAATGCGCCATTTTTTGAAAGGATTTCGTGAAATCCCTGAGATCGTACATGGTGGCTTTTGGTCCGCGATTTACCCCCTATCCGCCACCTGGGGTCGCGCCACGTAGCCTCGCCACCAACCGGCTCGAGATCTTTCAGTGAGAGAGGACCCTCAGTGAAAGAGATGGGTAGGGAAAGACATTGGGAACAGGAGGTGGGTAGGGAACATATTTGGTGGGGGGTCAAAAAGTGATAACGACTGATATAAGACCTGATAATAGGACGATAGAACGCAAATTTCACGAAACTTACTGCGGGTTTCTCAGCAGCAGAGGGGCGTTGGTTTCGATAAGTGGTGTAAAGGGTGGGACGGGAACATATTTGGTGGGGGTCAGAAACTGATATCGGCTGATAAGGATTAATGACGTCGACTTGCGTAAGAGCACAGAGGCCACCCAAAAGCAGATATGAGATAACGCAATTCATTTCAATATCATTTCACATGCGTTGTCGTCCTTAGCCCAAATCACCATTTGGCCGCTACGCTCTCCAGAGTTCCTAAAAATGCACGGTGGATGTTCGAAGAAACATGATAATCAGTACAGGTATTTCCATTTCAACATCATTAGCATCAAATGTTGTACGACCGCTAAATTGTCCTGACATTCGATGCATGTGGTTGTTTACAGACATCACTTTAACCCCATACTCCACCGCGCGTATCAAGCGGACAGTGAGCTAACGCATTTCTGAAAGCAACTTATTTCCTACCGGTGGAACCTAACGCTCCACCGACTGTCCAGTTGCACCGAAGCTTACGATGTCATGCGCGCGGTAACGTGCGGAGCTAAACTGGCATAATAAATAACGCACAAATTTACTTTCATCCCACTAGGCAGCTTTGAATCTTCGTAGGTTCTTGTGCTTTCATTCAAAAGAGGACATCAAATAGTATGGAAGCGACTACTCTCCGGCCATATTATTTTGTTTGTCAATTGGACTTTGCTTTGAACGATGACGAACCGAAATTAAAATGTGCACGTGAATGTTCTACGGCATCTTGAGGAGCTGTATGCACCTCTTACGGATTTTTGCAAACAAGAAGCGACCTACATCAAACTGTGCACTGGCTCTATGAGGCTCTATGAGAAAGAAAAAGGGTCAACTTCCTGAACCAACTTCACCACAAAACAGCTGTACTTTACGAAAAAAAATCTTTAGCAAAAAGTACGAGACCGGGTTGGAAACTTTGACTTTGCCGCCAAACAGCTCCTTGATACTCCATCTAAGTCCTGCGGAACACCTAACCCACATCATCCAATTTCTTACGTCTCCTCAGCTCTTCACACCAGCCTACTACTTCATATGCAGAGGGATTTTGAGTGAGGATGAAAATCAGTTCTGATAGCTTTCCAAGTTCTAGAGGTAGCCTCTGAATAAGCAGTCGTTGTTGGTGAAGCGTATCACCTGATTTTCCTGTCAGCTAGCAATGCCAGTGTTGGCTAGTGGCACAAATGAAGATTGTCAACCTAGCATCCTGTCGGCTAATCATGGAAACCAGAAGCTTACGTTTAGGTGCTCTGTGTTGGTCGTGTAGATTCCTTTCGGTTCGTTCGAAGCATCGGCCAACTTGAGTACATTGTCAGCGATCCGTCTGTGGAAGGAAATGGCAAGCACAAGATCTCCGTTCTCTATAATGATGAGGTTACGTCTTGAGGTTTTGCTTTTTTCCCGTTTGCTTCCATTTCTCTAAATAATTAAATAAATAAATTTCTCTGATAGACACATGTGATATTTCTTGTAGTTCTATGACGTATTGCGACCAACGGAGAAGTTTCCGCGCGGAGTCCTCGTTCTAATTGCTGGAAAACTTTCGCGTTTCAAGGGAAATGTAGCGATTCAGGCGTATTCCATTAGAGAGGTTAGTTTTGTTGATTAGCTAATCATTGACATTGTCCATTTTAGCTATGAATAAGTGCGGCTGTTGCTGCGCAAGAAGAGCATGCGGGCGTGTAACTAACTAGACAAGAATGTGCGATGTCGCGGGATATATTGTTCGACGAGGCCCTTCGCAGCAAAATTCAACATTGGGATACATGGGACGTAGCCATCCCTGCTCCACCCATGTTTTGATCGGAGAACTCGTTCATATAATCGAGCTTTTTTTTGCTTTCCGATCATAATGAACACTACATCATAAGGAAAGCATCCAATTTGACCAAGCCTCAATCGGAAAACTAGTCACCTTTCAATCTTAATCTCCTGCTGGACTGGTGGGTATGTTAAAGGCAAAGGTCGGGCTCAGACACGCTAGAGAAGTAATTCCCGTGCCTGGAGGTTGTATGTGGGTAGCTGCACACATTGCAGCAACTTCCCACCTTGAAAAACGTCGTTAAGCCCCCGGGGCCGTCGGTTTCAATCCGGGACCGCCCACCTCCGGAAGTGGTGCGTGGCTGGCATAACGTGTGAATCAGCTAGGTTGATTGCCGTATCAACCGATAGAACGACTGACATCTCCAGAAAACTTGTTTGTACGTGCCTCTTTCCCAAGCCAGCCTCCTTCACTGCTAGTGGGAAAGAGGGTTTTGTTAACGGCCTTGTCGACGGTTTTTCTCAGTTTTTTCTCCACTGTCGTTCCACTTCGCATCTCTATACTCAGTTTCAATCGCCATAATACCCCTTATTGAGCCCGACTTTTGCCTTTAAATGTTCAAGATCATTCTCAGGCGAAAAATGGAAAAGGCACTGTTTTCGATAAGGAACTATGGGGAAAGTCACGTCATTGTGCTAAAATAACGTGTGGCCGATCCAAGTGGAGCGAGAGCAGTTTTTACAATCATGTCATACTTTTTGTCTGTTTTTCTTCTAAGTGCTGTCACGGTGCATTTTTAATATGTGACGCTTTATTTACAACCAACTGACTGCTCCAACTTTCTTTGCATGTTCTTTTGCAGTTTTAGTTCCTATAATTGTAACCAGCGCTTTAGGCTATCGACACAGCTAGGTCCTCATTCAAAGTTCCCCGGGGAATTAGATGTCTTCCGTGGTAATTGTTTAGTATTCGACCAAAATGGAGGATCCTCACATACTTTTCGAATAGCGAAACTTGAAGAAAATCTTATGCTTATCTAACACGGTTTGAGGAAAAGCAAATGTTTCCAAAAAAAACACTGATCATCGTTTTGGCAACGTTGAACTGCGAGCGACGAGAGTGCTGCATAGGGTCAAGCGTGCGTTGAGGAATCCTCGACACGTCACAGGGGTGGGGAGCAGGGTCAACCCTACGTTGTTACGAGTAACAACGGGGGGTCGTACCTGGTTGAGTTTGTAGGAGGGGGGGGTCGTACCCACTTTAGTCGCTCGAAATCACGTGTGGGATTGAGGTGAAACTAAGATTTCGTGGGTAGTAGGCTGGGCGAGTGGAGGGCGCGCAGGATAAAAATTTGCCGTTTCAGCCGGCGTATATACCCCCCCCCGCTCGACGGCATTTTTGGAGGAAAAAGTGGGCGGAGTTTGGTGGGTTGAGTGGTACCAGAATTAAATACTATAGAGAGGAATATGGTGGTCGAGGTGTCGAAAAGGGGGTCGTACCAAATCCACCTTGGGGGAGGGGGGTCGTAAAAATTTTTGGAAAAGTAACAACGGACTGACCCTGGGGGGAGTCGTATTGGCCCGCTGGGAGGAAGAGATCGGGCCGGATTGATGCAGTAGGATCACCGTCGGAGGACAAACATCAAGGATCGAGTCGATGCCAGGCCAGAGGATTTCCAATGTTATTCCGCCCACACAAAATCTTCGTGATTCAGAGGTGTCCGCTTAGCAATTCTTAGTTACTTCAGTGTTTTATCACCACACAAGTTAAAGAATCCGAAATTCGCACGTTTTCCAAGGGATATTTTATCTTTCAAGTTACTCCTCGAATCTGAAGGGATATACGCAGTAGCCGTGGTAGTGCTCAATATCAGGAAAAGATGCTGGCGACGAGGCAATGAAAATGAAGGTTTTCCCTGCCTCGTCGCCATATGATGAGGGCCAAATGATGAGGGCCTCCTATTGTCTTATACAGAAGGGCCAAAAAAAGTCACTTCCCCTCATTCAAAACGAATTAATTACACGTTGCGAAACCAAACCAAATGAGCCCAACTGAATATTAAAGAGCACATTCTAATCTATCAAAAAGTTACATAACAGCCTTCTACACCGACGACATCAGAAGATTTTCCCACGGAAACATGGTTCACGGTACGAGCTCAACGAGGTCGTCGAGGTACCATAGACCATTACGACGTCCCTGAAACGCTGGTCAAAAGCGGTCTTGCATAGTCACAGCTAGTGTCTCTGAGAAGCTATTCACAGTTAATCATTGAAGAAATTCATGTAGCAGCTTCAGGCCGGAGCGATTACTGTAAGATGACGTCATATTCTGAAGACGGATGGGGCAGTGAAGGAGGGCCTGCTTCTGCTTTGGGGGACATCTAAGGAATATTCTGCCGTAAAACATTCATCAACAGCGGCATCCTGTGCGACGAAAAATTTGATGATGTGCGCCATGGGTGAAGTGACTCTTTGCCCCCTCCCCCTGTACATGGAATCTCAACAATCGGAATCTTCTTGCCCCCAGCAGTGCTTCTTGTCCTAGTTCCCTTACCGGAACGTCGCCAAAAGAGGTAAACTGTACCATAAACCAATGAGAAATACATGATTACAGTCACTGTGTGTGCAATTTGCGCGGCCTTCAATATATTTGAAAAGATACCTTTCTAACTAATGTCCACACGTTTAAGTAAGTTTACAGCGATTTCGGTAAAAATCGGTTGCACCTAAGGGCAAAATAGTGCGACACGACAGCAACGTTGGAAATGAGTGTCATAGAACGCCGAATTCTTAGTATGCTTTCGAGGAAATAAAAAATTAAGATTTTGGTGTTGTAGTAGTTGAAAGTGCCTAAGAATCTTATGTTATCGACGCATTTTTCAGATACTTTGTCAGGAGGAGTACGAATGTTTGCAAATGGAAGCGTTCCTCGCATTGCAATACCACACGAAAGTGAGTAGAGTTTACTGACATTCTTCAGTGAATCAGGTTGAAGTTGCTCTTCAGAATCCGTCCGGTCAAACACCGTCGCGACGTCCATCGGTGAGCTCTAATCCTCGTCGCTCTCTGCCGTCAGTTTCGCCAGCGACATCGGTCACTATCAAACGCGTTGCTTCTCCTGCAGTCGCCTCGAGCTCTACCCCGAAAAGACCTGTCGCTTCAGTTCGTTCGTCGTCGACGAGTAGTCTAGTTTTGAGTCAAAGTGGTGGAAACTCCGCCGAAATCGAAAAATCTGGGCTTAGAACTACTACGCACGCTGTTCCTAGCAAGAGCAGCAATATAAAAGAAAATGGAAGTCAGGATTCTTTTGAAGACAGCGTGTTCTTGAAAACTGGTGATTAGATTCTCCGATTTTCTTCCTTGTTATTCCCACGAGTATGCGTGTGCATATCCGTATCTCATACTGCTTTAGATAGCATGCTGTACAATTTAGGACTTCCAACCTTTATTTTGAAATAATTGGGATTCTCCCGATACATTGCAAAAGTGCTAAGCCCTTTGAGGAAAGCTTAAGCGCCTAACGTCTTCCTCAAATCTGAAAAAGTCAACTCAGTTTTCTATTCTGTAATTGTGCAAATGCTTGCATCTGTATTACTGTTTACCAAATAAAGCGAAAAACATTTATTCCCATCATTCAGAAATCGTTGGTCTAAATAGTATATTTTCGCAGAGAATTTACGTGTTGGTATACAGCAACCATAGATTAGCGGAGAAAATTACACCCATGGGGTGCCAGGGCTGTTTTTCCGAGGATACGGTTTTCCGATAAAATGTTTTATGTTGTTACATATCTATGTAACATACTCATGTCGTACGTATGAAAAACCTAGACTTCAATCTCAAACTAGTTCCTAAAATAACCAAAAATTAAATGGATTCCACTTTGAGCTCAAGAGAAAACAGTTATAAATCATTTGAAAACACTTCATACAACAGAATTTATGACACCACGTGCATGTCGTATCTGATGCTATTAAATCCAAACGTTTCGGACACTTTCTGGTCCCTTTTCCCCATTACAACTTATTTTGAACAATTTTCATTCCTGCCTCCCTTTTATGGCCCTATCACTTTTATTACACAACGGTTTTCTGTCATATTCACTACATATATACTCTTAACATGAAAAATACAAAAACGGGACAAATAATGGTTTAATGGAAATACAGGTCAAATATATTATATTTATGCTCGCCGCGCAGCACGCGGCGGTGAGCATAAAAAGGCGCCGGCCACACGCGCCCGCCACGGCAAAAGTGCGCGATTCGGAAAGGGTTAAAAAAAAACCCAATCCGAACTATTTCGCTTTATTTCCTATTTCATGTTGAGGAACGCGATAATTAGCGAGAGTTAGTTTCAAATTCAATGAGCCGGGAAGGTTTTCGTGACGTCATTGCACGCTCTTGGTAGACTTCACCGTGCTGGAGGGTGTGGTTGAGATAACCTAAAAACGCTTATCCACCAATGACGCTCAATAGAGTCATCGAAGCTGCTCCGCCCTAGAGCCATCGTGTTCGCTGCCCTCAAAAGGCTTCGGCACTCATGCAACCATTTCAGAAAATGGCTGAGTCATTCAATATAAGCTTTGGAAGTTTCGTTAGAACAACATAGACATAAATTTGTAAATACTGTTAGTCGATCGATGCAATGCTGTCATAAACCTATTATGTTTAAGTGAGCTTTGGCAGTGTTACATTAAATTTAACTTATGCACCAGATATTTTGCCATTATATGACAATTTCTCGACTTGAAGCGTGGTTGGCGTTTTCATTTCGCTAGCAACTTTTGTCGATGAAGAAACTGCGAAGCCAGGGACAGTCCATGGTGCTGGGTCAGTTCTAGCCACGAACACAAACGGTACATTCATCACCACCACGATCGCGCTTATTCCGAGGAATAATCGAGACCACTGAAAAGCGAACTTCTAAATGATGTAGACTTGTCTCAATAACTGCATTTACGGATTAATAATCATAAGGATGTAAAATATCATGTCACTATTCTTACATCGTTTTTTGAGCGATGCCAGTAGGCTATGGTAATTAGACTATTGAGGGCTAATTGTGAGGTGAAACAATCTCTTCGGGGTAGTCGCTATCACGATTGTCCGTTAAAGGCAAGGTTCGGGATCAAATAGGTGTGGAAGAGCATTCACTAATGAAGCTAGAGGTAAGAGTGGTTGGAAAAGAAAAAGAAAGCAAGAGAAACCCCCGATTACGCCCGAATAAGACTCCTCTATTTCAGCCGCATTCCACCTTGGGATAGAGAAGGGGCGTGTTGGACGAGTTTCACGAACCTAGCTCCAGTTGCTCCAGTGCCAATGACATTGAACCGCAATGGAACCGCTGCCTCAATGCGCCCGCGCTTTTCAAGCAGCGCCACGTGGCAACCGACAGCGGAGGGTGGGGCTTGCGGACGAAGGTGTGGTTGCGGGTTGGACGAGCTTCTGCGCCTTTGTCGCGCACTTTCAAGCCGCAAAAGGGGCGCGACATCAACGCTTGTCCGCCTGCCTACTACGCTCAGGTATGGAACAGGTGAGCACGCCTAATCCTAGAGCGTGTATTCAATTGAAAAAGAGTGTGAGTTTGCTTTTTGCCTAGGTCGAAGTGGTTTGGCCATAGTAGCATCCTAGTGATAATCTCTCAGTGATAATTCTCCGTGCATTTCTTTCCTCTTCGGCAGATATGTATAGTGCAGCGGTTGAAAATTTTGCATTGTTCTCCCGTTTACGCAGTGATAGTTGTTCAAAGAAAGCTGGCAGTCTTGAACGCCATCTCGCAACCTCACGGTCAGTTTCCGTGCACTGCGGGCCACGTCCATAGCTATCGGGCATCTGCCATCAGCCATCGGGCAATCGGGACACTTGACGTTATGTGCGCAGATTTTTGTTTGGTGATGTTAACTTCAAGGAGAATGTGCCCAGCATACCTGCGCGTGTGTGTTGTCCGGGCAGAGGAGTGTGACAAAAATAGGAATAAGCAATGTAACCACACAACCGATACCTGACACTACTGCCATAACAAAATGCACATGTTGGCAAGCTCTCTGAAACATGAAAAAAGCTTCTATTATGCCATCCTCCTTAGCTGACTAATTGCTTATATGGTGATTGCCTTCCTTCACATCGATATTTCGAACATTTTCTAACAAGCTGACTTTCTTTTGCATAATCGTGTCACTTCAGGGATAGTTGAGTGTGGCAGGAAACAGGGGGGGATTGACGTCAAACACTGCCGGAGGAGATCTCATTCTGTACTTATTTTGACGAGATCTCACTGCGCTAGTTGGAAATCGATATTCCCTAGATGTGCGAATCTGGAAGATGATGGTTTTCGACTGCTCATAACACTTTCTCATTCTGTAAGCTGCACGATTTCAAAAGCGTGCGCTAGATTTATAGCAGCTCACATGGGTCGTACTACAACAGAGATGAAGCGTTTCTACGTAGCACGATGTCATGGCACGGGAAGCAGAAAAGCTGTTTTTTGAGGAAGTGTTCTCGTTTCTTCTACTTCTAGGCAATTTGTGCCGAAATTCACTCGTAGGTAAAGCAGTTACGGTTCGATCTCAGGGATTTCACGAGATTCTTATGAAAAATGGCGTGGGTAGGTGTATATCGTTAAATGTGCACTTGTGCTTTTCTTACTTCCTTACTTTTCATTCTTACCAGCTTGCCGCATTTGGTATCATATTTTGAATCAATATCAAATCATCGTGTTTACAATCTTAAAGGAAGCGATTACGATAGATCTCAAAGGGGTTTAGAGGGGACGTGGGGGTCTCAATAGTACGCCAATGGCGAAAAAAGCAAAGAAATCCGTCAAAAATAAGCAAAATAGTACCCCTTTGATTGCCCTTTCATTTTCGACCATGGATGAGCGACGGTAAAGAACGACGTTGTTCGGACGTGTTAACCCCGATAGCCGCCATCATGCCAACAAGCATAGTGTTTTGATTGATAAGGCAATACGTGGGCAAGTTGGAAGATACAGCCGCTAGAAGGGAAATGATCATCCAAAATGAAAAGCCAACAGCAAACAGTCCATCCAGATCATCAACAAAACTAGTGGGCGTCACGTCACTGGGGGCGGGCGTCACGCGGGTCCTGCTCAGCAACCACAGCACCTTTCGCCGTGGGAGGGCCACACATCGCTTCCTTGGCAGCCAAGTAATTGCTCCGTGTGGCGCAGGTTCTCCCCGATGCGAAAATTCCTTATCGTAATCGCTTCCTTTAAAAAGCACAACCATGACGGGCTAGTGAAGCATAGCGAATAAGCTAAAACGAGCAATGCCGTAGAGAGTGCGATAAGATGTGTCAAAGCGAGCCCAAGAGCGACGTTATTCGGCTCCAAGCGCTGATCCGTCTACTCAACCGCTGATTCACCCACCTATGGCCGTGGTCTTTTGATCCACGGATCTCTTTCACTGAGGGTCCTCTCTCACTGAAAGATCTCGAGCCGGTTGGTGGCGAGGCTACGTGGCGCGACCCCAGGTGGCGGATAGGGGGTAAATCGCGGACCAAAAGCCACCATGTACTTGCCCTGAGACGCAGGTGGATTCAGGGGATGGACTCCCTGTTTCTGTAGTGCTGTGTTGATTCATACCAGCTGTCTCCACTCAGGCGCATCCATGCATGCTTGCGTGTGTGGTGCGCTCTGTGTGTGCGGTTGGTATCCTGCATGTCGGCACAGCCAAAAGCTTGCATTCAAGTGACTGGGAAGTACATGGGAGGCGATTCGGGGCCGCCTCCAAAAACTAAGCCCCTTGTTCCGCTCCAGGATAGCGTGGCTAACTACCTGGAGGTCTATCCTAGCCCACACGACAGAGCCTGGCAAGCTACTCGTGTGCCTTCAATATGCCGAAAACAGCAATATGGATGGGCCTCATTCCCCTGAACCTGAGGGAGCCCCCAATACGGCAGCGTTGGGTAGGACCGCTCGGGAGAGGCTGCTAGAATCTCAGGGCCCGGATAGGCTGCCTAAACGAAGAAGGACTAAGATGGCGATCTGTACTTTCAACGCACGAACGCTTGCATCCGAAGCTCACATCGAAGATCTGATGATGCAGGCCAGGAAGATCAAGTACGACGTCATCGGACTGACCGAGACGAGAAGGCACCGCCCGCTACACGCCGTTTTCGATACTGGAGAAGAACTGTTCCTTGGAACATGCGACAGCAGAGGCGTTGGCGGTGTGGGTGTCCTCGTCAACACGCACTTGGCCATAAACATCGATTCGTACGAAAGCCTTACGACCCGAATCGGACGTTTGAGATTGAGAAGATGTGGTTCAACTCCTGCTTTGACAATCTTCGTCGCCTACGCACCAACATCCAGCTACGACGAGGAGGAACACGAAGCATTTTATATGGAATTGGAACCAGATTAGTCCCCCGTCAACCGCCGGGACCTTCCTTTCCTGCGCAAGCTTTCTATCCTCCGCTATGGTCCCTTCCTCCTGTGACACCAACACCTCCTGGAAGTGACGCGTATGCAACACAATGGTGTTTCATACAGTAGAAGGGACACAATCATGATATGACGGTAGATTTTTCGCTTCCCTTCCTCATCCTCCCTTCCTCTCTCCACTGCCCTCCAGCTGCCACTGCAGCACCATGTGGAATGAACGGAAGTGTGCTAAGCAGGTGTTTATATAGCCCTAAGAGTGTTATCACAACTATCCTGCTACAAAACATTGATATCTCAAATCCTGTAAGCTACCCGATTTGTTAGCGGTTTGTTTATCCCATGAGCTTCCTTCTCACTCACTTCATTTTGCGGACGGACACACACATACATACATACACACACACATACAGATACACAAACCGACACACAAAGTTAGCGCTTTATAAAATAGAAGGATTGGAGAAGTTCTACGAGGAAGACCATACCTTCTTCAAGGTCATCGTCGGCGACTTCAACGCCAAGATTGGCCCGAGAAGAACGGCTGAAGAACTTCACATCGGTACTCACGGAATGGATTGGAATGAGCAGGGCGAAAGACTGTCTGAGTTTATCATGTCGACCAACACCATCCATGGTAACTCGCAGTTCCAGAAGCCCTCTCACCTTCGTTGGACTTGGGAGTCACCTGATGGACAGTTCCATAACGAGATAGACCACATCATCTTCAATCGAAGGTTTTGCCTGACCGACGTCGCTGTTGTTCCGAAGTTCTACACGGGATCGGACCATCGTCTCCTCCGCGCAAAGTTCCACTTTTCGATGCGTGTTGAGAGAGCCTCGAAGTTCAGGAAGCGAAGCCCCAGGACAGTCATCAACTGGGACCACTTCGCTTCCCTCGTCAGCTTATGGGAGGATTCCGTCATCGAAAACATCACGGTCAAAACAACAAACGGTCATCGAAGCCTTGGGCAACCAGGGCGTCCCTACTCAGTACATCAAGATTCTTCGTGAGCTCTACAGCAACTTTACGACCAGAATCTCACCATTCTACAAGGAGGTCATCATCGACGTCAAGAGAGGTTCGACAGGGCGACACCATCTCGCCCAAACTCTTCAGCGCCGCTCTCGAGAACGTCATGCGTCAACTGGAATGGGAAGACATGGGAGTGAAGGTCGACGGCCGGCAACTACACCACCTTCGTTTTGCTGACGACATCGTTCTTATAACGCCGAACATCGAGCAAGCGGAGCGAATGCTGGCTGATTTCGACTGCGCCTGTGGTAAGGTTGGTCTACAGCTGAACCTAACGAAGACGATGTTTATGAGAAACGGATTGGTTCCTGATGCCCCTTTCACGAACATCACCGAATGCTCCAGCTACGTGTACCTAGGTCGGGAAATCAATATGATGAACGATCTAGCTCCAGAGCTGAGCAGGAGGAAACGAGCGGCATGGGGAGCGTTCAAGAACATCGAGGGAGTAGTGAAGAAGACGAAGAACATCCGGCTCCGTGCCCACCTCTTCGATTCCGCTGTCCTTCCTGCCCTAACCTACGCCTCAGAGACTTGGACTCTGCGCAGGCAGGACGAGCATGCGGTCAGCGTTATCCAACGCGCTGTCGAGAGGACGATGCTAGGAGTAACCCTATACACGCAAGTGCAGAGGGGAATCCGGAGTGCCGAACTACGCCAACGATCGAAGATCAGGGACGCTGCCGTTTTCGCCAAGGAATCGAAGATAAGGTGGGCCGGACACGTCATGCGATTTTGCGATGACCGTTGGACCAGAGCGGTTACCGACTGGGATCCCTCGGGACGTTAAACGAACACCTGGACGAGCGCCGGCCCGATGGACTTTTTTACGAAAGCTTTTGAACGAAGGAATGAACGGCTTCGTGTCCCTCGAAGCGAGGATCCACTGGACCACTCTAGCACGCGACAGGGACGAATGGAGACGTTGCTGGCGCCCGCTCGAGCAAATCGACGATCAACGGGACGACAGGTGATACAGATGATGGCCGTGGTTCTTACTTGATCCGTCTCTATCTGCATGCTCTTCCCTCGGTATTTTTTTTCTAGGCGTCCGTTATCTCTCACACGCTTACTCATTGCGCTGTCAACAGGACCTACGACGCTTGTACCATAGGGAAATGTCGCCCGCTAGTTAATTCTTCAGTGTGGACAAAGTTTCTTTTTTGAAGATTCCAATGTTTTGACGGTCTGCCTCTGGGTCATGTCTCTTGCAAAAATCTTTGAACGAGAGCAGGAGTCCGTTCAGTATTCGAGTAAGCTGGTATTTATCCTAGAGCGCGAAATAGTCGCATCAATGAAAAAGTCATGATAGTAGATTCATCATGCCATTCAAGGTGAATATGACGTAGTCCACTCCACTGATTTTTCATGAGCTCGTGCTGCGGAAATATGTCAGTGTTACATGTGTATGTTAAACGCGGTTACCCGGCAGGAGGCCCGTCGCGCCGCATGAAATCAGAGTCGGCGGACGAGTCGCAGCTCGTAATGCCAATGATTTCGCGTATAATTAAATAGGTAGTGCCATTGTATGCCCTACATCGCACAGCACCCGCTGCGGCTGGTCCATTGACTCTGCCTTCTTGACGCTCTACGGGTCTCCTGTCAGAGGAACGCAGAACGCATAACACTACAGGGAGGCGCGAAACCTAAACTGCGACTGGCGCGATGTCGCGTAGTGACTTCTTGCAACACACTTCTCCCTCACCAGAAACATCGTGGGAAAGGACCACATACCAGTTGAGTGCACTTGACAACTCCTACCACATTGAGTCCGCTGAATACAATTGCGCAGGTGTACACAGCTTGTGCAGTTTGAGCAGATTCAGCCTAGAAACGTAAAATTTAGAATATTTGTAGTCCATCCTCTGCTTCCTATTTAAGCGGTCATTTCATCCTGCCAATTACACCTCTCCTCAGCCGTTCGTTCGGTCGATCTGAGACATTGTGAAGTCGTGAGCTCGCTAGCGGTTAGGTGTTCCGCTACGATTCGAGTGGTGCGAGCGATGCGCCAACGAGTCCAACGGCTTGGTTGGCTGGCGCATCGCTTGAACCACTCGAAGCACTCATTGCTAGCGAATTCACAAATTCGCCGAGACTGACACCGGGCTTTCTTGGTCAGCTGGCGCCAACAACACGGCGTTCATGAAACAGCCACCTACAATTTGTTCGAAGGCTCAAAGTTTATATGGTTTCTGGAAGATGAAATCCAGATGAAAAATGTGAAAATTTATCGCGAGTTCAGATATCAACACAAAAATCCATGTTGAAAACACCAAAAAATTTTGTGCTCATTTTTTTCAGAAGAGGTCGATTTTTCTATGTTCAAAAATGATACAGCCACCCCCTTGTTTCTTGGTTGAAATTCATTTTAGCTTCATGAAAACGATTCGCAGTTATCAGGCTTTCCTCTTAACGTTCCCACAAAGAAAAAAAAGGGCTGTTGGCCTTGAATAAGGGTAGATTGTAAGAAAGAAGATACAAGATTCGTCAAACAGTCATATTGCGCCTGGATTGAGTCAAAGCTCCAATACGGTGAACAATTTCTTCTGGAGTCCTGTAGGTTATGGAGCACGGAAGAGCTCTGGATGTTTATCTTTGCTTTTTGGTTGAGCTAAACTCTGCTTGCTAAAGCTAAAACTTTGGGGATGCATTTCAATTTCATCGAACAGTGCCCGAAATTTCAGTTTTCTTTAATCTTTCAATGGATGTTGTTTGTGATGTGCTAAAGATATTCCGAGGTCATTCTCTAGTGAAGAGCTGAAGAGACCTTGTTTGTGAACAGGAATCGTCTTGAAAACCGAGTTATTTTTTGCTTGAAAGTGTAACCACGTGGACTGGAGCAAGATCAGTCCTTTTGTCTGTTATGTCTTACCTTCTGTTTACTTTCTTTGGAGTGTTTCCTTTCTCATAAAGAGGTTTTCCTTTCATCAGACCCCTATGAAGTGAGAAACATTGAGAGAAACGCAGACAGAAAGTAAGGCATAAAGTACAAAAGAGCTGGCCTTGCTCCAAGCGACGTGGCTACACTTTTTAGCAGAAGACTAGGTTTTCAAGGCGATTTCTCTTCACAAGCGAGTCTCTTCAATTCTCCACTAGAAAATGACCTCGGAATATCTTCAGCAAGTCCCAAACAATATCCATTGAAGGACTGGATTTGAAAGAACACCGAAATTTCGGGCACTGTTCAATGAAATTGAAAGGTATGTCCAAATTGTAGAGTTCAACTTGACTAAAAACTTCTTTGTTTCATAACCTACAGGACTCCAGAAATATAGTTCATCGTATTGGAGCTTTGACTCAATTCTGGCGCAATATGACTGCTTGACGTCCTGTTTCTTTTTTCTTACAGCCACCCTTTTTCGAAGTCCAACTGCCTTTTTTCTCTTGTAGGAAAATTAAGATGAAAGCCTGACAACTGCAAATCATTTCAATGAATCTGAAATGAAACATGGGGTGGCCGTATCATTTTTGAGCATAGGAAAATCGACCTCCTCTGAAAAAATGAGCACAAAATTTTTTGGTGTTTTCGACATGGATTTTTATGTTGATATCTGAACTCGCCATAAAATTGTCACATTTTTTATCTGGGACAGTTTTTTCTTTTTTTTTTTTTTTGGACAGTTTCCCAGAAACTCTATAAACTTTGAGTTATCGAACAGATTGTAGGTGGCTGTATCACTATTGAACGCAGTGTATCGATATCAGTGATTGCATGTAGGGAACATCTTATAAGAAACTCACAAAAGCTAGCATGAAGAAGCAAGTAGCCATACAACCCTGCGATATGCATGCAAATATGATGACTCGTATTCTTTCCGAGACGCAAGTGCTTCGGTCTGAAATCGGACCGGCGATAATCTTCACAGCTGCAGACAGCACATACGGTAGTGCCGTAGCATAGCCGGTAGATTTTACGTGGAAATGCAACACCTGTAACATTTTCAATCGGCACATTTCGTAAAGCTTGGGAGGCGGTAGTGATTTTGGAGAATGGTCTTTAATATAGAGTCGGAAGAATCCTAGGAAAAAAAAATCAATAAAGAAGAATCCTAGGCTGACTTTGAAGCGAAGAAGCATTAGATGCTTGGAGGAGAAAAAAAACTAGTGGATACAATGGAATAATCATTTTAAGGTCCTGGCTGTTGGGTGGAGCCGGACTTGGTACTCACAGAAGGTAGTGAAGAGGAGTATGGTTTTCACACGTCCTTTGCAGATCTCAGTGCAGTCACCGCATCGTTCGTTTCGATAGAATGGGCTTGCAAAACCTCGTGCAAAGTTGAACCCAGAATTGCTCTTGTTTTTTTTTGCTCTATTTGTTGTCGAAAAAGTCTTTGGCCGTTTAGATCAACCGTCAATGATCTCTTCATAGCATTTCTGTCGTGGTTTCTCACAGCTTTTGTGGCTGAGAAAATCGACCTCGACTGAAAGCATGCTCGGCTGCTCCTGTTTCTAAAACCCAGAGAACGCGTCACGGAGGGAAAACTCGTCCGCTGACGTGGGAACGATGCCACAAGAGTCACTTCTTGCGAAGAAACCCTTGAGTGTCGTCCAAGGCATGGTAGACATTCGGTTGCCGAAGTCCAGAAACTCGAGAAAATGCATAATTTTAGTTGACCTCTTCCAGTGAATGACGAGTTTCTTCTGGAGATGTTTGAAAAAAGTCTCCGGAGCATGCAGCGGGAATGATCAGCTTTCTCAAAGTCATCTAGACGCTATAGTTGTTCCTCAATAATTTCTCTCAAAAAGAAGAGAAATTATGGCAAGAGGAGATTTTTGATATGGGTGACCGCCGTTAGAAGCCTCAAGATTTTACATGAACATTTTGATTTATTGTCTGTCGCTTGTTTGACCCGGCTACTTTGTTGGCAGCGCCGATTCCAGCATTGCAGCATGGGAAGTGACTTTCAAAATTGGTAAAGCTCCAGGCCTTTCATTCACTGACAGCCCCTACCAAAGAACTGCACTGCTAATGCTGAACCGTAGTATGGATAAATGGATGGGTGCGCCGGCAATATGCTTCAAAAACATGGTGAAGATCCAATTTAGTCAGGCAATGCTCGTCAACGGATTTGGAAGAAGGTTCAGCAAAAGTCTCTAATGGTAAGACCCTTATGGGACGTCCTGTCCCACCTGCTGCGTGTAGGAGACCCAGCGCCAACGGACTATCATCCGCTTCAACTGCTATCGAATCGACTAAAGGAGGGAAGCTTGATGATCCGGACCTTCAAAGAAGACTTCTTTAAGGGTTTTGCTTTGAAAGCTCAGTATTTCCAGACTAACGGCATCCACGAGATACGTGCTTAAGGCAATATGTGACGATCATGGTGGGGCATAAATTTGTAAATTGCTCACTGAAAGGAGAAAAAGGAGCTAGAAATAAAACCGACAAGTGACCATGGCCTTTTCCGACAACCTGTCGCTTGTAATTATAATATTATATTCCAGAGGCATATTCCACTATGAAGAAATGGATGTAAGGCAGTGATTAGAATGAGCTCTGAAGAGGCTGGTAGGGGAGATGAGGTGCTCAATGGTGCGCCAGAGGCGAGGAAGCAGAGAAAAACACAAAACGGGATGCCCTTGTGGTGCCGACGATTTTCGCTCACGGACAGGCAGCGGCTAAGATGGCGGACGTATGGATGCGTTAGATAGCACCTTTGCCGATGCGCTCCCTATTTATCGTAATCGCTTCCTTTGTGGGAGAACTTCATGATGATGTCGGAGGTCGAAGAAAGGGAGGTATAGCTAGTCGACAGGCGGCCCCTAAGGGGGCGGGAGATGCGCATTCCGCAGCGAAGGGTATGCCTTAAAGCGGCCGAGTAGGATCATACCCAAGCTGGTCGCGCCGCGGCACGCCCACCCTCGCACCCGCCGTCTTCTAGCTTTCAACAGAGGGAGAGAGCGTTAGCGTTGAAGAGGCCAGTACCAATGAGACCCGCATCAATGCGCAAATCAATGAGCGAAAAAAGTATCCCATTTATCAGGCCGTTTCCCGTTCTAGGCCGTTTCCCAAGGGTTTTTTCTTCATCACTGCACCACTGACCACCTTCACCTTGATTTATAATGGGCTGACTTTTCATCGCAAACTCTGCCTACAATCCAACCACTCGTGGCTAAGATAAGTCAGCCCAGAGAGGTCGAACATATGTGATTTTCACAACTCTAATATGGTCGGTCTTGACCACTGGTATTCTTTCTATTTTGCTCACGAGGTAGCGATCTGTATCATGGGATTCCTGCGCTGTCTCATCTGTTATGCTGTCTCGGTGCAGAACTTCTCTTCGATTCTGTCTCTGTGGACCGTAAACACGTCCGTTATTCAGTTTCGACGGTTTTCTTCCCCATTTACTTCAGTAACGGTCCGCTTCCCATCTCTG
>MU911813.1:15470-34802 GCA_036418205.1 Ostertagia ostertagi | reverse complement strand
AAGGAATCAAGGACTCTGATGTCGAAGTAAAATGTTTGCCACCTCGGAACTGGTCCAAGAAAAAACTTGAGTGAAACTCGTCAGCTTTTCAATGCTAGGAACTTTTTTCTTGTAGAATATATGAGTGAAAAATTGTACTACAGTATTAAGCCTTGGCATTCCCAATTTTGGCAAACTTTTTTACTTCTGAATTTGACAAGATCCCTCCAGAATTTAGGAGCATTCAAGCATTCTATGTTCCTGGTAAATGTAGCGCTCTCATAGGTGGCCACCGTTGAAAAAGTACACGGGCGTCCGTGTTTCGAATTTGATTAATTCAGAAGATTCTATAATTAGTGGGTATCTTCAGAAACAGTATGTCACCTTGACTCTTCGTAGGACGGAACTCCCTTTTTACTTTTGTTTCAATAATTCCTATCGACCTTTGGTTGAATTGCTAAATTTCTAGATTCTGTATTGATTAGATTAGATTTGAAGTAGCTCTGCTCTAAAATAGCAGTGTCTCCTTGTAGAAGTTCTTTCAGCTACCACACTCTTAAAAGCTTTTATTGAGTGTGGAAGTTTCAAGCGGTCGCCTAATTTTCATGAAAGGCAGTCATAAAGAGAAACTTGCTGCCATAATGGTGTGTCAGTGATTGTTTTTGGTTCTGAATCTTGTGCCTCAAAGCAGATCCGCAAAGTCGAGAAAAAAGCTCAAAAACCGGTTTCGCGTAGTTTTACACCGCACCTATGTGAAAAAAGAGTAGTTTCATCATCCAGTAAAAATTTGTTGGAAGGTTTGAGGATTTTCAACAATTCATCGCACCCGATAATTTTTTCTGAGCGGCCTCCTTTTGAAATTAGCTCTACATGTAATGTTGTCCTGCGTGAAACATTTCAAATTCATGTGCTCTGTGGCGCTTTCTCAATCACATCAAACATGACGTGCGACTTTGAACTTCATATCAGTTCCAATCAAGTCGGTCGATAATTCATATGTCAACAAGACTAATCGATACTGTCATGAAAGAAAGTTTGAGCGGTGGAGCATTCAAAACATAGAGCGCCTGGGTGGGAGTAAGTGAAGGTTTACGTCGGAGACAACGAAGCCGGGTAGATGCATCATGAGTGTACTGTCAAGGCCAGAAAAGTGTATGTGTTACGAATGCTACGTTTTCAAGAGTTAATCTCGTTGTCGTTGTGTTATAGTTGTAGTCTATTGGCAGTGGAAATGGTGGGTCTCATCCATTAAGGGACGGAGAAATGTTGTGCGACAGTTGCTTTTGATACAGAAGTTCCAATTAATCGCACGTGGAGAAAATCCCCGGAGTGCGTGAACCATTTCGCTTTCGCTTTTACACCCACTACGGAGCTTTCTATCCTTGCGAGAAATTGGATTACTTTAGGCGATATGAACTGTCGCACCACTCCCCTCCTCCCATACTGGATTAGAGTATATTTTCAAATTCTCAGGACCATGGAAATGTTATCCTCATTAATTTTCTTTTCAGGAGGAAGTAGTGGCTTGCACCTCGTTGCAAATGTGAGTTCATTTCGAATTTATAGATTTCGGCATTTGAACTGTGTATTCTGGAACAATGCTGCTAAGCGCGCATTCATAGTCGATCGTCCGATCGTAACGATCGCACAGCGTTAAATATGTATCGATCGTCTAACCTTTGAACACGTCTGACGATCGATACGCGTCCAATGCTCTGCTAAGTCCAATCATTAAGAACACTATATCCTCACTATTTCTTTTGTTTTTGGAATGTTTCTAGCAATCTTAATATACCCATATATACTCTCAGCAATGTGGAATAACATATCTTCCCAGGACCTGGACGGCTGGATTTTTGACAAACCAATAAATTTTACATACATTGTTCTTAATTTACATAAGTTTACTATTTGATGGGTGGCTTACCCATGGTTCGCACGTCCCGAGACCCCTTCCCCTAAATATAGCCACATCCTTGCTCGGGGTTGTTGTTTCGCATTTTTCGATAATGTCACCTACAGCTTCCATTCATTCTTTGCACCCTAGTTTTAGAGCGGAAAGGCGGGCTACGAACTTGTCGTCAACGGAAATCTCTTTTTTCGGATGATGAGACTCCGACACCTACTTTAGCCCCGTCTTACCCCTGCTGTTCACATAAGCCTACATAAACCCTACCCTGGGTGGCGGCGTGCGCCACATGGTGGCGCACGCGAAAAATACACTGGCCGTCCGTTATGGGTTAAATTTAATAAAACATTGAAAGGATAAAGCATTTGCCGTTGATCAATCCCTTTTGGGATGCGGCACGCATTCTACTTCCATTTGTACATTCGCAGTGGCATTTGAATGCGATGTGGCCTATACAATGACTTGCGGGGGCCAGCCGATGTTCAAGTCAGTGTTTTTATCCTCCCAGACAAGTCTACCAATTAACCGACCCCGGAGGGATGGAGCAGGGTCGGTCCTATCGTTGCTACTTTTCAAAAAGTTTTTACGACCCCCCTCCCTCATGAAATGTTTCATACGACCCCCTCTTTCAAAACAATTTTTACCCCAAAAAATTACCGTCGAGCGCGGGGAGGAGAGGGGAGGGGGGGGTATATACTTACCGTAAAACCGCAAAAATTCCCTACATTTCCCTACAATTCCATGTATTTTACCCATATTTCAACTGCTCCATTTTCTAGGAGGGGTATATACGCGCGCTGAAACGGCAAATTTTCTCCGCGCTCCCACTCATCACATGCAACTTCTTACAACCGAAGCAAGTACGACCCCCCCCCTCTACAAACTCATCAAAAATTAACAACTCCCCCCGATTTGCTACTGTGTCGCCAACAAGGGTTGACCTGTATGCGAAGGCTTGGTTGGGCCCGGCGGACTCACGACCAGATCGATCCGGACGCTCGCGTGGTAAGCGTACCATTTGCCACTGCACCACTTCCGCCCCTTAATATTATAATATTAAATAGTTCTGCATAATTAACCGAATGTCGAGGTTCGAGGATATTCTTTTAATATAATCCTGCCCCATATTCACTCCAGAGATATGTGTTTCATGGCATATTGGAAATTATTTTTTAGTCCTTGTGTTCACGTTCCTTAACGTATTTGAGATTTAAGGTTCCTACATTCATACCTCAATTTGCCCAACTTGGCCTTGGTGACATGCAACAACCGCCACCGCCAGGAAAACAGACGGGCACCCATACACCGTTCACACCACATCGAGCAACGCCAACTTTTCATCCTGGTCCGTTCCTTTTGTTTAGCATTTATTCAACCAAGTAGTGGAATTCGGCTTGTAAGCTTTTAGAACAAGCTGAATTTCGGACTCGGCTGTTATGCAATCGCCGAGTTTGACATCCATCTGAGGCTACGTCTTATTGTTAGAGTAATGATGTGCTTTATGTCATTTTGATTTTGCCGTGCGTGCTATTTGAAAAAATCGAAACGACCGACAAATAGAATCGATCAATCACCAGTCGTACCAAATGAAATACCGTCTCTTACTCATTCTTACTTATTCGAGGAGAGCCATAGTATTTTATGCCCCAGTGCTATCGGACCCTTTACCTACTAGATGATGCTCATTTGTAATCTTGTTCGTCAACTTAGTCGACCTCATTTAGCTAATGCCTCATCTCCAGCCAATCAAGCTGAGGCGCTGGCTCTTTATCAGGTAAAAGATACGTTAATTCTTCAAAATCTCAATTAAAACTTTCCTTGTTTTAGGAAAATCATGGAGGGACGACTTATTTCTATCCACATCAGCAGCCGCCACAAACATTAAGTACGCCTGATTCGGCTACTGGAAGCACTCGTGTTAGTAGTGCACCGTTACACGAGCAAGTAGTCCCAGAGAATCATACCGTTGTTGTGAGTTATTTTTATCTTTTGAATCTTTATCTCTTGCTCATGCGCGAAATATTGGAGAATATCAATTGTTTACCTTTGAAGCCGTTTTCGCAAGAAGCCTGCTGTTCTCAGTCTTTTGGGCTTATAAGAAAAGTAGCTCTATGTGTCGAGATTTACAAATAGCTTCGAATTGCATCCACCTGGTATGAAGCGATTGGTCCCACGTGAGAAGTTCAAAATTCTGAAATAATATATCATGCGGAAAATATTACAAACTCCTAATTCAACAGGCTTCTCATTTGCCTGTTGAACCACGCAAAGCTCTTCAACATCGTTTCAATACAAATAAGCTCATGCTGGACCGTTTCCGCCTACATTTATCCATGAACTCATTCCCAGCACAGCACGCAAACTTAGTTAATACCTTCCGTAAGTACCTCCGAGCCAGTGCCTGGGGTTCGTGTTTAGCTTGAAGAGGTGCCTCCTGCAAACGCCCCTGTTGCGTTGCGGCCTCGGCACTAGCATTATCTTCAGGGCTTTTTAGCAACATTGCGTGCGTCTCCCTTGCCCCTTTTTTCGCTGACCACTCGGTAACGGTTTGTGCGTGTATTGGATCAGCACTTAGCTTTTTTCCTTATTCGCAAATACTAAATTGAATCTTGAGTCAAATCCATACTATGTGCCCATTCCGGAGGTTCATTGTTATTCATGGTTGCTAACTGCTATGATTGACCTGTGAAAATAAATAAAAATAAATAAGCGCGATGCCCTCCACGTAAGCTTGCGATGCGCTTGTTGAAGTGCGGCGTACTATTGTTCCTTTGTTTGTCGCTCTCAAGAAAATCATGTTTACGGCCATATGCTTATTATTGGAGGCCTAATTAGTTTCCGTTGCAGAACACCAACGGCAGTTTCTCCTATCAAGGTCCAGTGCCACACATAGGCAAATTTCGCCCAAAAAGTGTGGCTAGTAACAACATGGCTCAGTTTATCTCACCTGACGTGAAAATGGTAAGATATTCATCTCAGGGAAAGTGATCGAAAACGTTGTTACAATATGGCGTGACGGACGTGATGTATAATTTTGTAGGAACTAGTTCATCGGCAACTCGCTATGGAAGCTCGAGCCGACCCACTGGTCTATCCTGATTCCTGATTACGCGCAACATAGTATGTGATGTAAGCCGGTTGCTATTGCATGAGTTTGACTTTGGACAAAGTCATCTGGTTCAAACGTCTTAACACGATGACGATGGGCATATTCGCTTTATATAAATTCCACAAATGCTTAGGCTGGAGCACTTACAATCAACCTGGCCCACTTGGTAACAAATAAAATCAACATCTATTTGCTACCCAGTCCGTGTTCAAGGCGGTTTCTATTCGCGATGGTGTTACGTATTGTATTAGGAGATTACACGGTGAGTTGTGGAACTTTTGTTGGTTGTTTTTTATATTCACGTCGCGTACGTTTCAAGGGGTAATTCGCATTTTTTTCTTTCTTTTATGATCATTCTGTAATGGAAGAAGCGTTTCTAGGCTTCCGTATTTCTTCTCCGAAACAACTGCAACCGTTAGAGACGTGGAAGAAGTTAGTCAATGTCAATGTCGTACAACTGCGAGAAGTAATTGCCAATTGCAAAGCTTTCGGTGATAGTTGTGAGTTCGAATTTTCTCTGTATTTGTTCCGCATTCCCAGTGGCAACTTCTATTATTTTGTAAAAAATAAGTGGAAAGCCCTAGGAGGGAAAAGCCAAAAATCCGTCTCTAGAGAACTAGCTGCCGGGTGATCATGTTCCTTATTGTGTTACCTGTACTAGTTATACGATAAGGCTGTTTCATTGTCTTAACTACTGTGGACAATTCGAGGTAGTGTAGTCGGTACGGCGAGCTACCCATGGTGTTTCATTGCATTACTTTTGTGGCCTTGTCGTCGCTGGCGATTGTTTGAGTTCATTTATTTAGATAAACTTTCGAGAATACATTCATTTAACGCTTGAATACATGAGCATATTTAAACGAAGTACTTGAAAACCCAACAAAATGAGGGGCAACAGAGTTTTGCATACAATGGCCTGATTGCATAACCAGCAATAGCCGTGGTGGTTTAAGCTGTAAAAGCTATTCTGAACAAGTCGATATTTTCTTTTGCAAATGTTCTCCTCAAAATGCGTCCTAGTAAGCTGCTACCCCCATATGGACTGAATTCTTTACTCAAATATTTTTAGCCGTGATTCTCGTCTATGACTATCATCCTCTGGCGGATTCGTTGAAGACTCGACATTTCGGTCGGATGCTTGGTAGCGGTTTCATCGATGGAATAAGTACGGGTTGCCACTTTTATCAGTTTAACGTTTTTTTCTGATTATTAGAGATGCCTAATAGTTATGTAGTATTCGTTGGATTAAATTAAAATACTTGTAACTGTTTCTTCTTACAAGTTTAGAAGTTTTCAGCTGGAGCCAAAATGTCAAGTCAACTCTCTGGACACGCATCGAATCAAATGCAGCAGGGAGCTGGAGTAGTTGAGTGGTTGCTGTGGTCGTATGTGATTCAGCTCTCATCTGCTTTGCGAGCCGTTCATGCTAATGGTCTCGCATCCAGATGTGTAGATCTATCGAAAATCCTTGTTCACGGCAAAAGCAAGGTAAAAATTCAACCTATTTCTTTAGGTTTCTTTGTAATCATTTCTTTTTAAGATCCTGTTGAGTTGCGGTGGAGTCGCCGATCTTCTTGCTCCCGACACCCAAGTGCAACAGTTGCAGGTGATCTTTTTTATTATCCAATTGTTTGATGTTGAAAGGTTTATATTCCAAAATCTAATGCTTTTAAGATGGAAGATCTTCACGCTCTTGGTCGGGTTCTTCTTGCCTTAGCAACTGGCAACGCTTTTTCGGCTCGCCGAGACCTTGTCCAGCAGAGCATGACATACGTCACGAATCATTACAGCAGCGATATGAAAAATCTCATAAGGTAGTCTGCCCTTATTATGATTTTCATATATGCGCTCACGCTTGTTCGTTATGGCAGCCCACATTTCGCTCAGGCAGCGAAATTGCGTGTCTTCTTCACTATCGATTTCATATTGATTTGATCGTAGACACTTAAAGGAGTGCGCGTCCACTTCTTTGAAATTCTTAATTCGAGCATTTTTATTTGGTTAATTCATAGGCTTTGCGACGCATGCGATTTTTTCTTGGAACTTTATTATTTCCTAATATATAACGTAATAAGCGTAATTGTGCAATACATTCGCCACTACTTATATGTCACTAGGCGTAAGGCTTGCGTATCACCGGGATTATGACGTCTTTTTCCAGAAAAAAGGCGCATCTGTCGCCCACTTGTTTTTATTTTCCATCAAGATATTTAAGTTGCAATAATTTTAATGGCTTTATTAGTATCAAAACTTTATTGATAACGTTTCGGGCCTAAGCCCTTCTTCAGATCAACTGAAAAACAGCATAACACATGTACAACACATGAAAACATTGTGTATAAGAGGTGTACCCCACCAACGTCGTCCCACTGGAAAGGAGCGGGGAGGAGGACGAAATGGTTGACAGGAAAATGGTGATGGGATGCTACGCGGGCTTTTATATGTGAAAGAAGGGAATGATCTTCCTATTGTCACAACCGCTTCCCTCTTGCACGTAGCCCTGGCCTATAGTTCTATGAGCTTCATCGCCATCTTCATTTCCTCCTTATTATTGATCGGTGGTGCACACTGCCTTATTTCCAATGCTTCCCTTATCTTTCGCTCGACCGGGTCAGTCACATTTCTGTGTAGGATAACAACACGAAGTGTCGGGGGCATTTCTTGTGCGTGTCGTAGTGTGTCCTATCAACCTGATCTTCCGTCCACCTCCTTCGCTACGACGCATTCTGACATCATCACGTCCATATGAAAATCGGTGCGAACGAACAAACTGCACGATCTGTGGGGAGCAGAAGGTGTGCCAGATGAGGTGTGTTGTGTATAAAGTAGAGTGTCTCGGTTGCGGTGAATTTTACGTTGGAGAAACGGCAAGACCACTCTACAAGAGAATGGATGAGCACATAAGAGCCCTGCGTAGTCCCCAGAACTACGCAGAGAGTCCATTCTCAAAACACCGCACACTACGACACGCACAAGAAATGCCCCCGACACTTCGTGTTGTTATCCTACACAGAAATGTGACTGACCCGGTCGAGCGAAAGATAAGGGAAGCATTGGAAATAAGGCAGTGTGCACCACCGATCAATAATAAGGAGGAAATGAAGATGGCGATGAAGCTCATAGAACTATAGGCCAGGGCTACGTGCAAGAGGGAAGCGGTTGTGACAATAGGAAGATCATTCCCTTCTTTCACATATAAAAGCCCGCGTAGCATCCCATCACCATTTTCCTGTCAACCATTTCGTCCTCCTCCCCGCTCCTTTCCAGTGGGACGACGTTGGTGGGGTACACCTCTTATACACAATGTTTTCATGTGTTGTACATGTGTTATGCTGTTTTTCAGTTGATCTGAAGAAGGGCTTAGGCCCGAAACGTTATCAATAAAGTTTTTGTAGAAGAAGAGCTTCCAAACTACATTCACTCTAATTTGGCTTTATTAGTGTGTTTGATTTCAGTTTCCTTCTTTCTTCTTCACCGTCGGGTCGTAAATCAATAAATGAGATTATGCCAATGATTGGAGCACGTTTTTATGCGCAACTGGAGACAGCTCAAATGCGAAACGACATGCTTGAGAATGAGCTCAGCAAGGTGATATTATTATGATGGAATTTCTTTCTGTTTTTTTTTTGGCTTGTTCCTTGTTCTATTCACAAAAAGATCGAGCGGCTTTTTCATAACCCATTGCATACCATTTGTTGCGCATGGTGCAGCATTATTTTGTTATCGCTTCAATTAGCATTTTCTCATGCTGAGAATATTTTCTTTCTGGTCCAGGAAACAACATTACACGTGGAAGTGCTCTAGCTGAGGAAATGCCTAGAAAAGTTTGGGGATGCCGCGAGCACTTATAACAACAGTATCCGCTGTTTTTCAAGCACTCATGCCCTTTTTGCCCCTCTTAATGCCTTTCAATGAGTGCTTTTGATTTTCGTCGTTCTTTTCGTATCTTTTCTTTTTAATAATGGTGATATTTCTCAGTTGCTCTATCAAAACATACATAGCTAGATAGAGTAAATTTATGCGATCCACACGCATATGATGTAAATAGAACATTTATATTCACGCAGCATGCGGCGTCGAGTATAAATGGACGTTGGCCACAGGCGTCGTTGGGAGAAAAAACACCGGGGTACGCAATGGGTTGTTTGCTAACTGCATCGTAAAATAGTTATTCACGCAGAAACGACGCCCTATGGTTCTCTACAGTTCTGATTTATTCCTTGTTTATTTTTCAATTAAATAATTCTCAGGAATTGGAGAACGGTCGATTGTTCCGAATCCTATCCAAAATTAACACGATTGTGGAAAGACCAGAGTGAGTGCTTTATTTCCTCAATTTTATAATTTGTCATTCTCGTATAGCTCTGTTTCACGAGAAATCTTATCACCATCAGAATCTATTGCTATTTCAGACACAATTTGGATCCCACGTGGTCTGAAACTGGTGACCGTTTCCTAATAAAATTGTTCAGAGATTACGTCTTTCATCAAGTAAGATTTCAAAGCTATGCTTTGATTTTCCCCTCATATTCTTATTTTTAGGTAACAGAAAGCGGCAAACCTTGGATGGATATGGCCCATATTGTCCAGTGCCTTAATAAAGTGATTTGTTTTCGGTTTATATCCTATAAACTATATAATTACTCTATTTCTCTATGTGAAATAAGCGTTCCATGGTTTAGCTTGATGCCGGTGTCTCCGAAAAAGTGCAGCTCGTGTCAAGGGACGGAAATAATCTCATTGTCGTATCATACGGAGATTTGAGAAGGTAATTTTTCTTTAATATTTTAAAGAAGGTGCCCCTTACCAAGATTGTGATGTGGAGGTTTGTCCATGACTGGGTCCTGTCAAGGCACTTCAACCGAGCCCTTTGTACCCCCGAAATGTTATGACTGGTACGAAACTCGACTGGGAAGGATAGAAACACCGACTTACAGTTAACTGAACCGCCCCCCCCCCCTCAAGAATTAGGGTGCCTGGCGATGCTCAAAGAGATGAATAACGCGGAATACTGTGTTTTCATACCGTATGCTTTTATTTTTCAAAAGGGAATCGGTAATTCATCTTGAGTTGAACCTGGTTTCAATTTACCCTCTTTCAGGTGCCTCGAGACGGCTTTCAGAGAATTGAGTACTACGCCCTCTGTTGTTCCTCGCCATTGATTGTTACGTTGTACGCCTGCGATGTTTTACTAGAGGTTTTTTGAGTGAAGCAAAGAATAATATTGCTGACGTTGAAAAATCTACTATTATTTTTTAGGTTTTCTTTCTGACATTGAAGTGCTCGCATTCGGGTGCGGCTGGTATGGATTCGATGTATTCAACCTCGGCTTTGTGCTATGAATGGCTTTCTTTAAGTGTACATATTTTTGTTGGTTTTTGGTGGCAGTAGGTTTCCTGTCATCTTTGGTTAAGAAAGCAAGTAGATTTGTGTTGCCAACTTTCATCTGATTTACTGTTTTGTTTTCCTTTGGTCAAGTCAGACAAGTTTAGTATCAGGTTTATGAGTAGTCGCTTATGGCACACATATGGTCCATAACTGGCACTATGTTGGAATTGACCCTTGTTGTAGTTACTGGTCGAATACGACGAGTTGATTGTCCCTACATTTCCTTAATCAATACCAAGGCTAGCGTCTGATGTTACAGTTTTCGCAATATAATTCTGTGGTTTTTACCGTGTTTTAATTCTAAGCAGTCCGGTTTCATGTAGAAATTTTCAATGGGGGCAAATAGAAGCTTGTAGCAATGAGTCTCAAACCAGTTATCAGGGATTGCGGCAGAATGGCGCAAAGATTTCCACATTTTAATCGTTTTCTTGCGTTTTTGTTCTCCTTTGTATATCAAAGAGATTACAAGATGCGTTAAAAACACTGCTTCCAATGAAAACCAATTTTTGGAATCCAAACCCCGCACTATTTTTTGGCAATTATGTTTTTTGACAAAAACAGCAATATCCTGTTTCCTCCAAAATTCGATGCGTTCGTAATTGATTGCCTTTTTTTGAAAATTATGTAGCTTTTAAGAAAATCCATTTCAGATTGGAATGGTACATTCAATGATGTATTTTAAGACGGATTAGGTTAATTAAAGCCGTTTTATAAGATTTTGTTGCTTATACTGTTGGTAAGTAGGCATTTAGAGCAATGATTAGACTATTTGCATAGCTTAACCAGTAACATTGCACCGTGTAATTCGAAAAAGGCCCCGATCTTATGCGCTACGTTCGATACTCCGCGAAGGCGGTGACTCTGGCGGGATGCCCGAAACGTTAAAGTGGCAATTAGCATTAAGGTTTACTTAGTTTTCACATGTAAAGGGTTCCTCATGCGCAAATTTTGCGCATAGTGGTACAGGCCCAAATATTGTGAACTGTTACTCTTTTTATGTGCGTTATGAAATGCAGCTTATCATCAGTAACGTCTATCATATTTTTTCTGTTTCTATTTATTCTCGCCTGTGTTGAAGTGTTATTAGTTTCAATACTTTTGTTTTGCCTTTTCCACTAAGTATTTCCGTAAGAATTCTCGGTGCATGAATTTCGCCATATTATCCCAAATTCTGTATTAATCTTGGCATCCTCCTGGATAGTGGTCAGTGGCTGACACACTATATTTTTCTTTCCTGTGCTTTTATAGATTTGACGTCGTACCCTCCCGTTTTCTTGAGTTTCTAGGATTCTGATATGTCCTAGCTCTCCTGTTGTGCGCATAATTTGTTTCTTTTAAACCAGTGTTCATAAGAATTCGTCTTATTGATGTTACTGAAATATACTCATATTGTGATCGCCCGTTGAATGTAATTTATCAACATTCGTGATTGTTGTGATTAATTGAGTCTGAGAATTTCATGCATTAGTAGGTCCGTTCAGTTTTACCGATATTATGTGCAAAGAAACGGTAGATATGTGACGCGTACGCGCATGTACGTTTTCTTCTTGTTTTTGAACTGGCATGTAATTATAGATACCGTTGTTGGATCGTCGTAGTTTTACATGTTCTTGATTGTGTTGTCTTTGAGTATTACATCATTTTATTTTATTTTATTGGGAGATCTTAATTACTCGTACACATGGAGCATTATCTCAATTAGTGTGTTTTTGTCTGTTGTTTTCCATTTCTTGTTTTATACCATGATGTTGTATTTTCTCTGTTGACGATTATTTTAAAATCGATTGTAATAAAAATAAACAAATTTGAAAACTGTGTTGCTGGAAAAACTACTTGGTAACGTTCCATGAGATCCTTTTGCTTCATTGTTAATTAATAGATTATGAAAGTCGAATGCGTGGCGCATCCCCGAGATGTTGATCATCGTCCACTTCTTTTCCTTTCCACTCTATAAGTTGCTTATTTCGGCAATGATTGAGTGGTCCTGGATTCCCCAAGTGTCCTTGTCGATTGCATGGGGACGGTGGTCATGGAGAGTTCCTCAACATAAATTGCTGGGTACTTGAGAGCCGGCTGCTGCGGCGGATTGCCAACACCCTAATGAGGCCCATTGGTTTCCCGGATCAGTTCTCAATTATATACCACTAGCCGCTAGGCTCCCACGGAACAGCAAAGCTCTTGCCAAGTGGCGGCATTCGTATACATAATTGATTAGCTTGTAGTAGGCCAAAATAATGATATTTATTGACTTATCGAGTGCATATTTTTGATTATGTTTTTTTTATGATAGGAGGCTTAATTACTAGTGCAACGTTTCCATCGGCACGAATTAGAATTTCTGCTGATATTTTTTCTCTGGATTCGATTGGACAACCTCTTGCATTTTCGATTACAGCTAGAGAGTTCTGGGAATTTTTGACAAAATTTCGTGGCGGTTTGGGTAGAGGGTCCAGCCAGGGTCAACCGTCCGTTGGACAAAGTCCAACGCGACGACGAGAGTAATGCCGAGAGTGAACGTACGCACGGAGACACAGACGGCTCGCGGGTGGCGAGAGTGAATGCCGGCGCGGAGAGCGGTGAACATCGGTCCAACGTCGCTCCAATATCGGTCCAACGTCGGTCCAACGGTCCACGTAACGGTTGACCCTGGTCCAGCCGCTCCGGAGCCGCGAGGGTTGTCTGCACCCTCTCCGCATTCCAGCTTTCTTACGTGTCAAGTGACTTTCTGACTTTCCCTTTCTCCATTCCTAGACTGACTGTTTTTCCCCTGAATCAAGGGTTTCTCATTTTCCACTATGCTATCACTATTTCGCCGAGAGAGTGCAGGAAGCGCTGATCCCTTCAACTTCTGGGTCACAGTCCTTTTGTTATTTGTTCCGTGGTGGGGAAATCGAGATTGAGGAACCGTCAGCACTCACAAAAATCGGTTGCGAATAACAATCAATAAAGCATAGTAGTCTTACACCTGCTTGCCTACTACCATTCGATAACTACTAATCCGTATTCCTTTTCCATTTTTGATCGAAGTAATCTGGGTGCCCTTTCTACTTCTTATCTGCATTCAATCTGAGCGCGCGTTTTTTTTTTCGAGATTTCAACCTAGATTCAAAAAGGATTGTGTTGCAATACGGAGAACGTAAGGCGCTTTCATAGTCGGTGGTCGTTACGATCGAACAGCCGACTATGATTTATTATATTCGCAGTTTGTGCTTTTTGTCAACCTCAACTCGTCAATTATGCACTTTTTCTTCTTGGGACCTCCAACTTCTTGAAGGGACCAGAAAAAAGCTGTTTTTTTTAAAGAGGCAGAAGCTTTAGGAGCTGTATGTACTAGACTTTAGCAATGTGAGAACTAACTGATTCCTTTCATTTTCATAAGCTATATTAATCCCGGTCAGCTAACACTTTATGCCGCGTCATTATTTTTCTCTCTGTCCCATGCATTATCCCCCGCTCTGGTTGTCTGCACTCAACCACGCGATGCCGAAAGTGGTTAAATCATCACGCTTCAATTATTGGCCGTAGTGCTATTCTTCTGTAAATAATAATGACCCTTTCAATAGCAATTATAGAGCGTTCTGATGTGCCAGGGCGGTAATCCTTCGAAGTCCCAAGTACCATCATGTTTTAGTATTTATTGGGAATAGTGGCAGCCTGTTACAAAGGGCGCTTCTTCTCCTGATATTGGTTACGAACTCTTAATGGGAAGCTGCTTTGTGTTATTCACCTGCTGATAATTGCTTTCCATTTGAAGAGGTCCAATGCATAAGAAAAAGCATACTTTACTGTTCATTTTTTGTTTACTTTATGTTTATTGATCAAGTCAAACGTAGACAAGCAGGTTGACTTGAAGTGCCACTACATGACTGATTTAGTTTTTATTTCAGCAATTATTTGAGAGGAAGGTCAATACCGATATTGATTGAGTGTTCTAAGAATGAGGGGCTATTCACCAAGTTTGAATTTTGCTTGACAAATGAAGAGTCGGTGGAGGAACTCTGTAATCGGCTACCTAGTTGGAACTATAAATAACCTGACCTGGAGGCCGTAGCCCAACTAGAACAGGTACAGAGTCATTCCCTCGATCTAAATACTTGTTGTTTAACGACCGATATCTGAAGTAGGTGGTCTCTACAAATTGTGAGGCTGTGACAGCTAGATTGGGTAAGAGGGGTGTCATCGTTCACTGCGTTCAAAGCAAAGAGGAGCTGATGCTGATTTTTCGCACGCCGTAAAGGGTTTGAACGTTTTGAATCTTTTTAATTGTTTTGGTATTGTCCACGTCAGCGGGAAACGCGCTGTCGTGAACATTTACTCATACCACAACGATCGAAAATGTTTGGGAACTCGCTAAAAATAGCCTGGTTGTTGTCCGTGACTTTCTCCACAGTAATGCGCGCTTGTTGGTTTGCTTACGGAGCTCTTACAGCACCGATCGTTTCCGACCTCGATGGATTGTAAGCAGTAGGGTCTCCCCGTGAGGGTTGAGTGTGTCCAAATCTGCAAAGCAATCTCTGAACCTTGTTTGTTGTTCGTTAAAGTGCCGTTTTTGGCCCCGGTTCCTCGCCCTTGCGAATCGAAACCAAATATACAACAACAAAAAACAACAAAAACTAAATGATCTGAAATTTTATGACCATCATGATTCAGGAAAAAGAAAGATGTGATGGGGAACCCCACATCATCTGTTTATCAAGCCTTTATAACAAAGTTTATACGATAACTTGCAGGAGGAGCACTGAGACCAAAGATCACTCCGGCCTGTGCAGCTTAACTAACTCGTAGGTTTTGGCCGTGCACGGATAATCATGTGAATACGTGAACTTTCTGTCGTAGTTCTACCACGAAAGGTTAGAGCAGTGACAGATAAACGGGCATAGCAGGCCGTTGTAATTGTGGATGGTTGGTCACTTACCCGCTGTGTATGCAGGCGAATTGTACAACGAGGTAGAAAGCGTTAACGCATTCGGCTGTGATCAGCATTCGCCGTTGATCAATCCTTTTTGGGATGCGGCACGCATTCTACTTCCATTTGTACATTCGTAGTGGCGTTTGAATGCGATGTGGCCTATACAATGACTTGCGGGGGCCAGCCGATGTACAAGTCAGTGTGTTTTTATCCTCCCAGACAGTCCGGTACATTAACCCGATCCGCGGAAGGCTTGGTTGGCGCCGGGCGATCTACCGATCCTCAGATTAGGATCCCCGGACGCTCGCGTGGTAAGCATGCCACTTGCCACTACACCACTTCCGCCCAAGCGGAATAGTAGGGTGATAGTATTCATTTGAGGCTGTTCTCACAGAGTGGTCGCCAGGGGTGAGCGGAAAATTGGAAACGTTTAAAGAATCGAAACTAGTTTGTCTGCATAGTGACATCCTGTGTGATGGGCGATGCCCCCACACCACGTCCAAGCGTACCGCTCCGGCGGCAGCGTATGGCAAAGTTCTATGCCATTATACGAAGTTTCACGGATCATTTCAATTGCTGACGCGAAAGGAGTAGGTACGTACTGGTTGGGTGGCCGCAGTGGCGCCTCGATGCGTGCGCTACGCGTCGCATCTGTCATTTGTCATTCTTTTTGTCATAACTCTTTCAACCTCTTTCGATTCATTCGCCCTTTCATTACGTTTATCTCTTCATTTTTTGCTTCAGTTTTTTTTGAGAACCTATTTCGTAGCATTCATTTTTGTTTGCTGATGCGCTAAAAATACTGTCTCATTCTCACGTGTTTTTCTCTTCAAAAAGATAGTGTGAGATGTGGTAATCGAGTAATGGTGCAATTGCTGGGCTGCCGTTTTTTTGTCCAGCTGCGACAAAGGTGAAGAATGACCAGTGACACACCGTCAAACGAGACATTCGAAATCGCCACGATTTCTTGTCCTCGCGACGCCGGAGATTGCGATCGCGCAGTCGCAAACTATGAACGCTGCGTTGTGGAAGCCTGCCCCAGGTAGTCTGTTTTCCTTTTTTTTTTAGTGCGACAGGTTATTTTCCTCTCTAGCTACTCTCAGTTCTCCTTTGGGTTTTTTCTTCCATTTTTATTATGGAATGCCGAGTTCTGATTGGTTGAGGCCATCAGAATCGTTTCTGTTATGGTTATTAGCTGAGATCACGACAAGAAATAGCATGTTGTTTTCATGGATTTGATTACTAGCAAATCATTTTGTGCAGTGATTTGGATGTTATTCTGCAGTGCCAAATATGCACGCAAAATTTAGCCCCATGATATAGTCATAGCTAATTGGAAATGGGAGGCTATCAAATTTCACAGCGCGGTTGGTACCATCCAGCTGGCTACGGCCGCTACCAGCGCGAACGTTGACCCAATCTGCGAATGCAAATTGCCGCTATCCCCATTGTTCTGCTAACAGGTACACTCTCTGGTGGACGTGTTTAGTACCCGTCGAAGCCCAAAATTGCTCAAATACCTACGTGTTTATTCTCGATTTTTCATGTAGGTGTTCTTTTTTTTCTGATCGATACGCCGCGTTTCGCAATTCGGCAGTTCTTCCATTGTTCGATATTTGCAAAGTGCACATCGCTTCTCACTGATGGTTGACATATCAAGGAACTGTCGTATTTCAGCACTGATGGGACTGCTGTGGGTGGGCGCACGGCAATGGTGCCTTATATTGCTGGTAGTGGCTAGAGTTGTTGCGGACGATACGCCTGAAGAAAAGGTAATTATGAGTTCCTAATTGATTTTTTAATATGTTTGTTATTTCATTGATTTTCCCATTCTTTTCTTTTGTTGCCAAGATAGTGAGCGCAGTTGCGTACAGATTCGCTAAAAAGCGTAAGCAAAAACTATTTTGAAACGGCGATTCTGCAAATTGAATTCATAAGTATCTATCCCCGAGAACCAGCGCGACGGATGTGTCAAAATGTTCCTAAAATTTATTTGCTTTAAACGACTTGTATTTCTTTAATTTCAATGCATGTTAGATTTTAAACCTCCCCATTTCCCCCATCACATTTAATGTAATTCTTGTATCAGGTAATCCCATTGAGAGACAGAAAATATAAAGGAATTGCCAGTGTTCCTTAACCCTTGGGCAGAGAATAAGCATATGGCCCTTAGGCCCGCGTTCATAGGTTCGTCGACTCCGAAAGGACTGATCAAGTACGCGACAATGAAAAGCATAGTATTTGAACGGGGAGCTTTAGATAGTAGTAGATGAGGATAGTGCGCTGACAAGATTAGATATGTATTGATCTATTCGCTTGAAGTCGCCCAATCTACTACTCTCCAGCGATTTCAATCGATACGTATCCAATCTTGTCAGCGCAATCTCCTACTCTACTACTATCCTAATATCCTGTCGCCTACTATCCTAATCTCCCGAGTCGCAAACTATGAACGCGGCCATGTTTTCTTTGAATTATCATGAGCATATACTACTCAGTCGATTCGAACGTTGCGGCTGGCCTCATTGATAGAAGCTGCGGATAAGCTGCTTTCACAAATAACTTATATGCTGAAGTTATTACGGTTGTTAGAAAAGCTTATCCACACGAGTTCTACCAAGTACGGCGGGCGACGGCCACGTTAAACCCATAGACACACCCAATGAGAATTCGAGTTGTGGACTGTAACATTGCGAGGGGCTTATAGTAGGTTATGGAGGCATCCTCTAGAAGTAAGTCTAGAAGTGGGCAGGAACTCCGAGGAAATGAAAATTCATCATGTATACCGCTGGAGTCTTTTCACCTTCGCCTATGGCTTATTTTTTTTAACAAAAGGTAATGTTTCACTCGGCTTGTAATGCATCACCACCACGATGCCCCGTGTCTTGTGATAGCGCCTTATGAGATGATATCACTTGTTTGTGAATACTCCACACACTCTCACCCTCTACTCGACATCGTGGTAATAGTTTCACTCGTGTATAAATATTTTCAAGAGTTGGCAACCTCGAAGAATCTGCCCAGAGGAAGGGCTATCGATGCGTTCATCAATTTGATTCGATTCTTCGGGTCTCTGATTCTCTTGATGAAAGCTGGTCCTTGTTGAGGATTTTCCACTGGCTCTCGAGTGCGGCGCTAACTGTGAACAATACCTTGTGTGATATGAATATGTAGGACTAGATATAATAATTACGGCGCTGCGAACTTTTGTCCTTTTGTCCTTATACCTTCAGTTTCCCTGAATAGGGTTACGAGGACAGTAGCGTGATTTTGGTGTGCGATTAAAACGCGATAACGAATTTGTCACTAAAAACCCCTGCACATAGTTTCGTAGAAAACACGGTCTTGACAGTTGTTTTGCATAGAAAAAGCTGAGCTATCACGCCAAAGTCTTCCTGTTCTTGGTCAGTGCAATTCAAAGTGTCGCTTTAGCAGGGAAACTTGGTCATATTTTTGTCAAAATGAATCTGAGGATGAGTTTTTCGAATAGTTCTTCAGGGATAGCAGATTGTAGCAAGCTAAAAAGTGTGAAGTGTAGTGGACTCAAAAGCTTGAAATATTCCATGCGTAGTGTTTTTTCTCTAGGTTGATGTTAATGCGTAATTATGCTTGTCTGACCTCGAATTGCTAAGCAGTAAAAATTATTTCTGTTTTTTTTTCGCGCTTTTTTCGCGCAGTGGTCGTGCTTGAGCTTGGACACATCACAGTACAACGAAAAAGTTTTCCCTGTTTTTGTTTCTCCCTTTATAATGTGATGTGAACGACCTCAACTAATTGCTCAGGAGTGATGTTACCAGTTCTGGGTGGTGTAGTTCAGGGACTGAGCTCTAAACTTCATGGTAGCGCTGCTGCGTTGATCATGAAACACTCTCAAGAGCTCTTTTATTAAATGCGACTTAATCGATTCCCTGTTTTCTTCTATAATATTTTGGACGAGCTTTCTTAGATCATATTGATAGACGCTGCTTTCCATTCTTCGACAGACGTCTATTTCCGTAGAAGCTTCGATAAAAATTTCTGTATTTGATGGGGTCTCAC
>MU911812.1:0-14302 GCA_036418205.1 Ostertagia ostertagi | reverse complement strand
TAGTGAAGAGAAGAAGAAGCTCAAGCGAGCCCGTTTTTTTGGAAATATCTAATTGGGACGGGTAAGGTGAACGTGCGCCGATCCGTCCAACTATATGCCAAATTGGTCGAGCACAAATTCCACGTAATTAAGCCGAGCAATGGAGGTACACCTGTTTCGCCGTCCCATAGATGCACGTAAAGAAGCGGTTCGGTAATTTCAAGAGCTGGAAGCCTAGGCTGGTTTAGTTGTTTCCTTTATAGCGGCCTGTACACAGTAGTATGTGTGTAGACTGATGACTTATGATGCATCCACTGAGAACGCCACTCACGGTATCGTGGAGTTTTAGTTAGTGGTGGTAGATAGGCTGAGTAGTATCTTGTAAAAGCGAATTTCAGAGCTCAAAGCACGAGTGAGCTGGAACAACCTTTGGTGTTCTATTAAGTACTTCAACGCGACCCCCTTTGATAAAATTTCCTCGAAGCACTACTCTCCCATACCTATGGCGGCATGGCATACTTACTGGGATGCGCAATAATTCCAAAGCTCTGAAAAACAACATCACAAACTCCTTTTTGAAAATTACCCGATTTCGCTCCGTTGAAGTCGCCACACAGTTTGCACAATTCCACTGACTAGGAACAATTTGTATCCAATACACTCTCGTGCTGGGGATCTCGTCGTGACTACAGATCTCGTCAGTACTTTGAAGGAGGATTTCTATAAGGTCGAAGAAGGGAAGTGGAAATTAGCGAAACCCTAGGGGTGAGGAATGACACACGACTCCCCAGCAAGTATATGCCCATCACGACCTAGCATGGCCCTCCCCTCGACGTATGGGCGCGCTATTGGCACAGTACACCCACCGATTGGCTAACCACTCGCCGCAGGTCTCTAGCCGTTTAGCAGAGAGAGCGTTAGCGTTGAAGAGGGCAGCACCGATGAGAGTCGCATCAATGCGGAATCAAGCAAGAAAGGGTCCCATTTCTCGGTTCTTGGCCGCTTCTCATGGATTTTTCTCAACCAGGCACCACTCACCACCTCTACTTAATTCTAATGGTCTTCTAATCGTAAACTAAGCCTTCAAATTTGCCAATAATCGGTGGCCCACACAATATTTGATCTTGTGGTATTTGAAATCAGTCGTATTATTATAAAATGAAAACATTAGCCCTATACCTTCGTCTCAACTAGAGGAACTATGGAAAGGGCTCATACCGGCCCACTTTAGCGAAAAACATAGATTTTCAATCAGCTCCATTGAATCAAGCCCAAAATTGACGTGTCTGAAGACTCCTTGTTCAGTACGATGACTACTGGTACGATCGCTACTACTACTTTTCACCACTCTACTACAGCACCTATAGTCCAATAAGACGATATTACTACAGGTAAGCATCAATAATATATGAATATGATTCTTTAGAGTGTTCGATAACTCTTAGATTCAGCATAGAATTGAAAAGACGTACTTCAACAGTAGAAAAAACTGGGTGTTCTGAATTCATTTCGCATTACAGTGACTACCTACCTAATCCCTATTACTGGAATCCTTATACGACTTACTGGACTCGTTACAAGAGTTACTGGTAGGTTTGGTGTGCGTAGCAGCATAGCAAATCGCTTTTAGCTCAGATTTGACTTTTCCTCGACTACATTGAAAGCCTTTCCCTTTTTATAGTGCTTGCTGTGCGGCACGTTTAGCTTTCACCATACAAGTAACTATTATTTCAACTTAAATTTGAATGCAATTCTAACAGCTCTAAACATTTAACTTTTTGGGCTTGAAAAACCCGAATTTTTTAAAATGCAGTCAGTAGGGTGGCGCGTGCGCGAGAGATTTTGTACATGTATCGTGGCAACGGAAGGCGTTAGACAAGAAGAAAAATTCACTGCTCTTTCGCAACGAAATGGGTCTGGCAGGGTCAAGCTTCGCTCTCAATCAATATTAAAACTCTACGTTTACACCCCCCCCCACCCTTTTGAGAGGGCTTCCATCACTGCAAAGAGGGTTACTGAAAAGTACAACCTCACCACCCATCACCACCACCTCCCACCACAACTGTTTCTATAATAGTGTTCAAGAGTATCTGAATCTGAAATCGTGTCAAAGAACGCATCAGCCCCTCCCCTCTCCCCCTCTCCGGCTCTTTTCTCGCTCCCTCCAGTTTTTTCTCTTTTTCTCAGATTACTGCGGTCACGACAAATTCACTAGACTTTCTTGTGGCCATTAAGTCATTAAGAGCGACCCACTCTCCTCACTATATACCCCACTGTTCCGACCCTTTTATCTTCCAGAAATACGACTCCCATTCGCACTTCTCAGAAAGATGGTCGACCTTGTCCAATCAAGAACACCAACTTCTTCCAAAAGATCAACTCCACCGTCAACCTAACAACACAACCCACTACTTTGGAATCTGTCCAGACGGACGCTTGTCCCTGCAGCGTGCTGACTCGATACCTTTAATTAGCTCCTTTCTCGGATTGGTTTCTCACAATAACAGTATTGGAAGCGCTCACCTCCCCCAAAGGCGATGAGCAGAAAGAGGGCATCATTCCTAGAGTTTTGGTAACTTCTTTGGGGTTTTCCACTGCCGTACGCACGGCTTGGAACCTTATTTCCAATATGATCAACTGCACTGTGACGGTTGCCTTCAAAATTGGCATCAATAGGTCGCAGAAATTTTGAACAGATGAGACGCTGGAACTTCCAAGTGGAGAGCTCGCTTACCTTTGAGCTATGCCGCTTTGTTCCAGTAAGAAGTTCTACTCAAGAATTTCTGAATATTTAAGGTATGACTACGATTACCCGTACTACTATCGTCGCTATTGGAACTCCGCCTACTACAGATATCTCTACGACACCTACACTCCCTACAGGTATCGCTCGACGATACGCCACTCGTACGTGTGTCACTCATAATAGTTTTGAAGCAGTTAATCAATAGCACATCTCCATCCGTGTGCATGCAACGAATCTTCTTGTTATCTTCTTCGCAAGACACCTCGTTCTCAGCCTGTCAGGAGCATGTCTTCGTTTTTCATTAGTGACTTTTCCTCACCATTCACAGTTCAAGCCAGTCTTGCAAATTGCGGGCACAGACGCGTACTGATGCGCGGCGTCTCGCTTGTACTGCTGGTAATTCAAAGATATTCGCAGCATTCAATGATAAACGGCCCAGAATCGGGTACCCACACGTTTTTGCACTCAAATTTCCCCATGAAAATCTTTGCTGCTTTCATGGGGCACGGCTGTTTCGCAACGCCGTGTCTCTACAATCCACAATTCGCAATTCATTGAACGAGCAACTTTGCTAACTGCAGAGTTTGCAATCGCAGTTGAAACGGCTCGGACAAATTCCGCGCTGGAGGGGTTACTGTAGACCAGTTGTAGTCGGATATGCCGTAACGTGGAGTTTCATAGTCTTCTAATAGCACCCACTAAAAGCTGTTCCTCAAAACTAGCTCTTTAATGTGAGATAAAGCATACTTATTTCAGATCCTACTTGCTGGACTCGCTCTCGACATCTCTTGGGCGTGGGTTGAGCATGTATAAGGCAGGTATCGTAGGCTTAGTTGAACTTTCTGACAAAAACTTGGCCAAAATTACAAATTTTCTCTGTTGTGTGGGAAATATGATTTAAGGAGGAATTCACTGATATTGAAGAGAAAAGGATAATCAGATTTTGATCAGAATTCACACTCAGCCAATTACCGTGCCTGCCTTTGCGTTGAGTTCACTAAGTTGTCGACGGTGATCATCGCAAAAGCTACACGATAATTTTTAATTTGTTTAGGTCGATATCTATGGTACTACTAATCCGTTTTCTCCGCTCTACCTGTACACTAAGTAAACAAGAAAAGGTGTGTGAATCACAGTTTTCCAATTAGTACAGCATTTAGGCAGTCAATTCCAACCGCGATGCTACTTGACTTTTTGTGAAAGCATTTTCCACTTTTGGTGTCGCAATTCCGCTCGCAGGGACGAAAAGATATGCCAGAGAAAAAAGTTAGGGAAATCACTGAAACACTTGGTCTGGAGACCTTTTTGATGGACTGGATTAAAGCAAGGGATTACGATAAAGTAAGTGTGCAGCATAGAAGGACATGCACCATTGGAAGCAGTAGTCAGGGGCCCAAAGGAAAGCGAAATGTTGCGCTTTTGTGGCCAAAGGTGCGCTAGTTGCAGCGCACAGGCTTGCCAATCCTTTCTGAGCTCCGCCTCCGCTTTGCTCCGCCCACCAGGGTGTCTCCAGCAGAAGCATCGCTCGATTATTTTTGAAAGATATTCCACCCCGGGCGGATTCTTTAACGTTTCTGTGGGATGCGGGCTCAAAGCATGGCTTGCGCTGCATTGTGTGTGTGGTTCACACGAGTGCACACGACCCTTTAGTTGGCCGCTCATTCGTCTCGTGTCGAAGGTTAGTGGGGGAATTAAGAGGTCCTATTTTACGGAGAGAGAACGTTTGAGAGATACTGCCATAAGGAAAGAGACAAAATTAATTAACTAGATAGAGCGACGTGCCAGTAAGACCCGCATGGTACAGGCGACAGAACCCCTAGTGAAAATAGGGAATGTAAAACTTTCCCCAGCAACACTTCTATGCCAGAAACGGACGACATTCAGGTTTTCGGGACTGAATGAACTAGCGGGGCGAACATTCAAGAACTAGGACTATCGAAAAAGGCGCTGGTAGATGAAACTTAACGGACTTATGTCCAGCGAGTAAAGGAGAAACTAGGGAAAGCGAAGTTTGCTCCCTTCTGTAACCTGGAATCCCTACCTCGCGTATTGCATACATTCCAGTATCGTCAAACAGTACGACGCTACTTGTTACTTCTAAGTTTTGTACGTATCGTCAGTCACTCCAATTGCCCCTCCCCCCCCCCAAAGTACTCCCACATGAGCTAAGTTTCGCTGTAATGTGAGCGCAGAGGGTGGTAGAGAATTCCGAGAAGAGAGAGCATAGCAGATCAACGCAGCGACGCAGACAAGACATCGATCGGGGGCGGACCATGTTAATGTTTGGTGGAGTCTGTTAGAAGTCATGGCGCCTAGGGTCCTCGATGTAGAAAGGTGGCGCTAACTTTGCACTTGCGTGCCCAGCACTTCTAGCCATGGTAAGGGCTTCTTAGGTGGGTCTGAGCCCGAACTTTGCCTTTAAAACGATGGAAGGAAAGTGACGGCCACTGCGGCACTCACTGAAAAAGAGGGTCAAATATTATTTCAACGCGAGCGCGCTCAAGTAGCATTTCGATTGGAATTGAAAGTAGAGCGTAGAAAAACGACATTGTAGTAGAACGAAATATTTTTCTTAATATAGACACAAGCCAGATTACTTGAAAACTTTTTCACACTTCGAAAAAAGGCGTTGGCGCATTCCGTAACACCAGGGAAAAGCTAAATTGTTGAGTTTTGCAGCAAAATATGAAATTTTTGGAGTTCCAGGACAAACTGGGATAGCATTTCCGGCATCTTGATAATAGGAGCAGTAAAATTTGAAAAAAGAAGGTTCCAAACCCAGTATCGACAAAATTCGATCAATAGGAGAAAATAGTCTATCAAAATGTCTCCCACAGCTAAGAGCCAAAGAGCAATTTCGTGAAAACCAAAACAGAACTTAAAAAACTATTTTAATATCATTGCATTGCCTACTACTTTTTCTGTACTCTAAATTTCAGGCCTTATACCATACCGTACGCTTGACACCTACTGGCTAACTCCTACGTATTGGGATAGACGTTTCAAGGACTGGCGAGAGCTGTACTCCAGCACAAAGGATCTCTATCTACCAACAACTTTTGATAGAAAAGCACGATCCTATTTCGCTAGCTGGTCCACTTAACCACTGAAACACTAAGTAGTCGACTAACGATCGACCTATTCTGTTGGTGCACAGAATCATTTATTGATTGATTCATTGATTACCAACAATTATGGCATACGTTTTGTAAGTTGTCAATAGTTTCGGAAAAAACAGCCATAATTGTTGGATCGCCTACCCTAGCGATAATGCTTCTATCGCCGCTTTTATATTTACCCCCTTACTGTAATGTCGTCGTGTATCTTTCTCATTTCATACTGCTATAGAAATGCTGCCATTCTACTAACAAATACTTATACGGGCGGAATGAAGATTGATTGCCGCTTTACTTGTTCAAATCTGCAACAGAAGTCAGTTGCAAACAACCGCTTCGCGACCGCTCGCGTCACACACCTGTGGGTCGCAGCTCGTAAATTTCCCGATGTGCGTCTTATTGTCCTTTTATCAATGGATAACGTATTCTCATACCTCTTGAGAGTGATCGGAATTTTTATCGATTGTCCCATGGTACTGTGCAGATCGATACGTTGCAAGGAGTGGATCAATATGCGCCATGTTGACAGTAATCTGTAAAATAACGAACATACAGTGGAGGCACAAAAGAACTTTTCGTACTTTATCGTTTTCGTTTATACACAACCATCTGAAGGTGTCTCTACCAGGGTCAACCATACGTTCGCACTAGCTCGAACGGAGGTCCACATTTTGATCATAGATTGTGTGCACCGCGATTCCGCACACTCGCAGCCGAAATCGCGGCGATAATCACTGTTAGTTATCCTGACGGTTCTGTAGTTCTGTATAAAAGCGTCTAAACAGAACAGTGGAGGGGTCGTACCAGGACCACCCCCTGGCGAGGGGTCGCAGAAATTTCGAAAAAGTGCGACCGTGATGGTCGACCTAGTCCTCACCCAGTGCAAGTTGGAACTAACATCCAAGTTCCCGACCACTCCTCCGATTATCATAGGGATGGACTACTCAGGAACAAACGAAGCATAAGAACGCTAGGAAAGCAGAAGAAAAACAAATACTTCAGCAATAATTAGAACGTGCGCTGAAACTCTTTACGGAAGGTTGGGACATTTCCGGCATGAATGCTTTCATGGTGAAACTGGCTGCAAAATAAGTCGAGTACTTCCTATATATGAAGCCGCCGGCGCTATTGCAAGATACGGAGGCAGTTTGGTCTCAATGTATTCGAAACCACGTAGAAAATGTCCCTTCTCGTAAAAAACGGGACAAAGTCTAGGCGGGCGAGGAACTTCAAGAGTACACGAGCACTGTGGAGCAGAAGGATGCCCTTATAATTTTCTGCCATAGCTGCCTCCAGGAGAATAAAGTCGTCAATCAGTCGTAGCCAAATTTAGAAGTGAGAAACAACTGACGTTGGCTGGCTCAGAAGATGAATAAAGAAACAAGACAAATGCTCAGGTCTTCTTCGCTACCGGGGCCGGAGCGAATCGCCATAAAGCGAGCACTAGAGAGTTCGAATCGTAAAGTGGTTCTCCGGCAAATGCCTGAAAAAAGTTAACTATTTGTGAAGTGTAGAATTCACGAAAAGAAAAGATATGGAGGCTTGCGGAGTTGATCAATCTCTTTTTGGGATGCGCTATACATTATACTTCCATCTAGAAACGTAGTAGCTTTGAATGCGATTGGTCCCATACAATGCCTTGCGGTGGCCAGCTGATATACAAGATGAGGTTTTTTTTTCTAGCAAGCCTGGTGATTAGACTACCCCGACCATGGGATAGCAAACTTGTTTCGGTCCCGGCACGACGCACGACCCAGCCGACTTAATCCGTCGGACCTACTCTGCTGAACTGCCGCCACTTTGCTTTTCCACTACATGACCTCCTTATTGCAGTGTACATTTATATTTGCATTGAATGAGAGCACAACATTAGTGAATAACATACCGTAATAGCTAGTTCTTGTTCAACACCTCGATTCTGTAGGAACACCTTTGTGCTCGGGTCCATACAGCGTACGCTGCCAATGCGACGATCATCTATAAAGTCTTGAGAAAATTGACAAGGGCAAGAAAATGTTCCTTTCTTTGCATGATTTCTGAATTTGTCAAAAAGAGTGAGAATTTTGCAACAATCAAGAAAAATGGATTAAACATTGGAATCGCCAGCATTTTCAGAGGATTAACTGGCTCAGGCTGAAAGCTATTTCAAAGTCGTTGCGAATCGGACAAGGACAGTGGGATCCGACTCTGATTACTCCATGTATACTCGTAACCGTGTAATGGCTAGAATGTTCTTACCATTTTTCCCACATCTGCGTGATGCCGGTAAGAATAAAACACTAAAAAATGGAACAGAACCTGAAGAATGCCGGACCCTTCCTTCCCGCTGATTTCCGCACTGAGCGGTGCTGCATTGATGCTACTCTTTCCAACGCTTAACGCTCCTCTGCTAAACGGCCGCTAGAAACAACCTCGGCGAGTGGTAGCCAGTCGGTGAGGCGCTTCCATGCAATAGCGCCGGCGCGAGGGTTATGAGAGGGTCGCCGCGTACATAATCCCTCCTTTTGCGAAGTTGCATGTGGTTCGGCACTCCGATGATGAGCCTGGCCCTTCTTTCATAAGATAGTTCCTCTTTTTGATTCTCCTTGTGATGGGATCCTCCTTCAAGTGGAACACATGGTCATCTCCCCATGGTATTAAAAAATTTCGTATACACTGATGAGTGAAAAGGACTATGAGCGAAACGAGAAATAGTAATACGCACTCTGGATTCCTTGAATTTTGATCAACCGTTCGCAATTGGAAGCGGCTTCATTGAAGAATCGATAGGTCTCATTCAGAGCATACGGACGATGTTCAACGCGTAAATCCAGTATTGAAATCGCTGACCTGTTATCCCATCGGACGAAATAGAACCTCAAAGGACAAGTGCTCAAGCTCATACAATAGATAGTAGTACAACATTCAGTCAGCTCTAATATGCACTAATTACATGCGAACTTACTTTATTTGAAATAACTTGGCCATCGGGTTGTTTTGTTGCCTTTAGGTCATCATAGAGGAATGGCACATAGACGGCTTCCATCGGTTTCAGAAAGATTTCCGATCGTCCACCATTTTGCAGTACCAGATTCTTCTCAATTGGTGTGCCGAGCGAGTTTGCACGTTTATAGAAACTCCATTCATCCATATCGGTTACTATGCTGAAATTTTTGTACCCCTTTCGTTAACTGAAGGCCTTCAAGAATATGAGGGAGCCTAAGGCCCAAACCCGTGCATGTAAAAGTCTTATTTCACCAAATCTGTAAGAATACCGAAAGGAGTGGAAGCACTGCACAGGGATATTAAGCAGTAGGGCGAGAGAATCTGAACAACACGTATGGAGTCTGACTGACCTCAAGCCGGGCTCGTCCATTTCCACAACGCAATTCACCGGTTCTGAGTAGCTGTTCTGCAGTAAGAATTCGAAGAACACTTTCTCACCAAGGCTAGGAAAGATGTAATGTCGTAGAGTGATTCCTAAATTGTAACAAGGATTATTACAAAAATTTTGAATTTTTTTTTTGAAAAATCACTAAGGCATAATATTATCCGACGCGTAGTTCACCTTGGAAAACCGCTTCGAGCAATTTGGAAGCCTTGCTTTGGTTCCTCAACTTGCGATACGCTTCAAGCTCCTCCTCGAATAAGAATTTCTTGACTGCCATCTGAATAATGACGAAAATTGCTCAGGATGCTTATAGGGTAACAGAACGATTTGAACGAATGATTCAGAAAGATTTCTTGGTAACCAGTTCGGTTGGAATTGACATAGAAATAAATAAATAACTACATAGGTATTCAAATGCAACGGCTACGGAACTAGGAAATAGTCAGCAAAAACAATAGCGAAAAGAACAAGAGAAAACATGGAAAAGAGGAAAAGTTAGATTTTATTTCTTAATCAGTTCAGATTTTGTAGAACAATTGAGGGCCAGCTCCTATGGAGACAAGCCTAAGAGAGAGCGGTGTTGGATTCACGAAAATCTCTACAATCACAGGGTTTAAGGAATTAAAAGCTGGAAGAGTAAAAGGAAAACAATGAAATGAGCAATCACAAATAAGAAAATATGTCTGAGTTACCAAAAGTAGTGATTTCCACCTAGAATGTTAAATATTACTTACTGACCTTTTGCTGTGTTGGTACAATACCATGCCTAAGCTTCTCCCATTGTCGTATACGATCGTAACTCTCTTCGTCGAACAGCTCTTCATATCTCTGGTTGATGTCGACCCTGAAATCAAGAAGCTAGCTTCATGAATTTAGGGATCACAGATTACCGTGAAGATACGCCATGAGCCAATATCCCATTGCGATTATGCCGCTGACTGGATGTGTGCCGGGGGAAAGCAATCTTTTGTGGAAATTTCTGTGCTTAGGGTCTCCTAGATCTAATGATGAGCTGTGAACGAAAGCGGCTAAGCATAGCCCTCAAAGTCCAGAATCAGAACTGCGATCTCTGTCTTATGCATTTTAATACTGGAAGAGCTGAAGTGCATTGGTACACTTCATTTAAAAAAGGAGGTGGTTGGGGCTCATATCCAGAGGTTTGCAGAAGAATTCTCCTCTCAGCTTGATGGGATTACGGATTAACATGCCGCTAACAATAAGTGGTTTAGTCCTCGTGTATGCACCCCAGAGACGATTGAAGGGTTACGGGAGGCGGCAGGAGGGGACGCCTCAAGGCAGCGTGTTTGACAGCTTCAGCAACGTTAATCAGCCTTTGCGCGCATGAAGAAACTTCTGAAGCATGTTGTCATGAGTCGGGTTCAGTGGTTTTGCCGTATTCGATAGCTGTCTGGACCTTCATCGCCAAGAGCCTGCAGCCGCGGCTCACCACACAAGGTGTACGGCTGTGTAGTAAGTCTGAAAAACAAACAACTATTGGAATGTGCTTTAGTGGGAGGCCATCAAACATCTATCATTGATGATATTGATTCCAATTGCATAGAAATGGCTCCACCGCGCTGTAAACTTCCTCTGGGACAAACAAAAAAACACTTTGGAGAGGTGTGGGTTCCCCCTAGTTTCCCGAGATCAGAACTATGCTAGAGACAAAGTACAGATCATCAATTAGAGGGCCAGTTTGGTTATTCGATCACAACAGAATCACACCTAAACAGACTCAGTGGCGTTCTCGTGAATAACGGAAAAAAGAAGGCTTTATTGTTGTTGCTAATGGTCTTTCCGCCTTCAACCAACGTTTACTTACCCGGGGTGGGTGGGCCGGGGTAGAGAAAAAAGAACACCAACTATCCGAACATACTACATTCAAAAACGGCCAATTTAATTGACGCTTGGCAGAACTAATCCAACTGTAACCCACCCAACTGTTTACACTTAAAGAGCGGCGTCTAGTCTATACAAAAAAAGTGACATGACAGGTCTTCACAGCAAAGCGAAAAAAAAAAAAAAAAATAAAAAAAAAAAAAACCAACCCAAAAACACAAACCATTTTAGACATAATTTTCTCCCCGGGAACATGGTTCACAGGACGACTGGTTCCCACCCAGTGATTTAATCCTGTGTGTTCTATTTGGTTCGCTCAAAAAAAGCTCAGACGAGGTCTTCGAGGTACAGATAAACAGTTAATGACGTCAAGCAAAACGCCAGTGCCAAAGCGGTTGCACAGTCGCAGCTAGCGTTCATTAGAAGTATTCACATAATCGATTCGAGGAAATCATGTAGCAAGCAAGAAGGCACCTTCAGCCACGGAGCCACTGTGAACGTAAAGCACTGTCGAAGCCGACGGATCTGACGGGCAGTGATTGACGTGACTTATTCTGCAAGACGGTGGGTTGCCGGGAGCGGCAGTGAAAAGCGGCTGTAAGGCTTTTATTCACCTATAGGTGACACTTAAGGACTATTCTGCGTAGCATGCGACACATGCATAACCGCAGATCAAATGACTATTTTTTCTGCCGCCCTCCTGTATATTGGTGCTCTAACACGACACCACACCCCCGGAAGAGTTGGTACGTGCTCTCAGTGGAAAAAATCAGTCTCGACAGATTATCCACTAATCCTTGAAGAGTATTCAGAAGCACGGGAACATGGGAGGATGTTTGAGAATTTCTAGCGCAAGAGTCAGACAGGCGAGTTGCCTCATGCCGGCCAGAAATCTGACCATCGTAGTGATGGAGGACGGCAATGATATCCAGGAAGCACACCGGATCTCGAAATCTGTTTGTCTGATGATTTTTGGTGGACAGTTGACGTTTCCGGTGTTTCGAGCAGAGTAGCCGATGACGGCGGCGTAAGCGCGCGCAGATGACATGGGGCCAAACACAGCAACGGCATGGAGTCCGGTCTGGATGCGCGAGATAGCAGGCCTAACGAGACGACGCCGATATGTGGCTATTTCGTATAAATAATCGGCGATTTCCATGAAACCACATCAGTTCGACTGCAACAGCACTTCCAATGGCTTTCTCAGCAAAATCGGCTCTTCTTTGCTTTTTCGTTGGGGTACTGTACCTCATGCAGCTTCAGGTAAATCCTCTTGCAGTGGTCAATCCACCGTTCGTGTGTCTGCCATTTATGCCATCGAATGCGATCATTGCTTTGTTACTCAGCCACCATTACCCCTTCAGGCACTTCCCATACCTGGAAATGACGCCGACATCTCCCTGTCCTCTACGACAGAACTCGCCTCCGTAAACACCACCGCAATTGACACGCTGACCGAATCGGAATCCTCCCTCCGAGTGAAAAGACAAGGTGGTGGCTGTGGATGCGGATGTGGCTGCTGCTGTTGCCGACCACGGTAGGCCATTGCTGATTAATAAAGATTCACCCGCTTGACCCCCACTCATCCCTTATTTATTTCAGCTGCTGCTGTACATGCTGTCGTACCTGTTGCTGCACAAGGTGCTGCACATGCTGCCGGCCGTGCTGCTGTTGTCGACCATGCTGCTGCTGCGGAGGAGGTAGACTAATGTCGCCAGCAATTATAAAAGCCCTCTAACTATACCTTGACTAGGTGGCGGCGGCTGCGGATGCTGCGGTGGCTGTGGATGCTGCGGATGCGGAGGTGGAGGACGCAAACGCCGATCAATCCAAAACTTGAAGATCAAGCTTGCCGACAAAATCGAGAGAGAACAAAGGTAGGAGAGCTCATTGAACTTTGTGAAACAAGAGATTAAATCGCTTCAATTTCAGAGGAAAAATTGCTTGTGCAATTTCAGGGAGCCGCTCGTTCTGTGCCTAGGGCGGCAGCCTCTTCAAGGAGCAAAGCCGGGTTGTGCCCGTGACAAGACTGAAGGACTGTGCAGCATGCTGAGGTCTCGAAGGGAAACGCGCTCATCGGAGCCGTGCGAGAAGCCGGTCGAGCGAGGGCAGCCCGCTTTGCCTGAACAACCAGCCCAACCGATGATTCCTACACAACCAGAAGACTCAAAGGAGCTGAGCGAGTTTCCGTTCTTCAAGCCGGACCCAAATACTCCCACTGAATGGCCGCAGCCAGTGTTTCAGCTGGTCACCGAAATGTACTCATAGACACATTGGAATTAATATTATTATTGAGCAGCTATTTAATATGTATTATATATCAGTTTAATAAATCTCTAATATTTGAGCTTGTAGAGCATCAAATCACACAGAAAGAAGGGTAGTTGCCTTCTCAGCAGTGCTTCAGGTGGTAGTGGCCAAAGTAGCTTTGTGCTGAGCATGGTTCCTTGACATTTTGAAACATTGCTTCCTTCAGTTTACAATTACTGCTGGGCGGATTAAACTGTAAACAAACCCACAGCTCCCGCTCAGAGATCACAAGGCTACCCGATTACCTATTCATGATGGCTGAAAGAAAATAAATTTTTGGAGCACCATAAGTGGTACTCCAAGAGCTGCACAGCTTCACGTGTTATTCACTCATCGTTTTCCCGCTGAAGACTGAACTGAACCAGCAATAGAATGGTTGGCACACTTCCTCTAGAGCCGAGCTAGTGATGTCAATATTGGATTTTGCTTCTATTGGCTCTTCTCGGGCTGAGGTACTAAAAGAGGATTTCATGGTAAAGGCGAAGGTCGAACAAGGGAAAACTTACCTAGCGGCGAAACAGGCGAACCTCCTAAGAATGCGGACCGACACGATAGAAACATTAGCAGAAGATATGCCCCCTACGAGCTATCTAGTGTGGCCTTCCTCGATAGTTGGAACGCTATTGGAGCGGTACGCCCCCTGCTCCTCTCGCGTCGTCTCTCTTACTCTCTAGCCTTTCAGCAGAGAGAGAGTTAGCGTTGAAGAGGGCAGCACCGATGAGAGTCGCCAATGCGGAAATCAACGGGCAAGGAAGGGGTCCCATTTCTCGGGTTCTAGGCCGTTTTTCTTGGTTTTTCTTCTTTCGTGCATCACTGACCATCTCTAACTTGGATTCAATAGGCTGCCTTTTCATGAAAAAATCCACCTCTAACGCTCTTTAACCTATGACTCTGGCATTCAATGATGTCCTACGCACCAACCTCCAGCCATCGTGATACCTT